>JABUQX010056214.1:50000-72644 GCA_015478945.1 Trachelipus rathkii | reverse complement strand
TCCTTCAAGTCCCTCTCTGGTTACTATCCAATCCTTTCTGTAGTATTTCTCTCTGAGTACTCACAAGACTTTCGTAATCTCTTCTCAAGAACAATATTCCTCAATTGTCTTCTAAACGAATCAATAATAATCTAACCTGTATTCCTCCTATGTCTCACTATTGTAGTAGAGCTTTCTTGAATCAGGTCTCTTCAATGTATATCGATAAACAAGAAAAATCTTCAAGTGATGAATACTCAATTACTGATCGAATCCACACGTTGAATCGTATTCCAATGATAGAACCAAATGGTAGTTAACCCCAGAGAAAACCATATGGAATAATTAATAATATCAATTGCTATTTAGGATGCGTGGTCATCTGTGATTCTTTACGATATATCAGGTGTAGAGTCACCTTGTGAGACTTCTTCCACGAAGACCAAGTTTTACTGTGCGCAGAGAAGTGAGAAGAGAGGTCTGTAGAGAATGATGGTGTCAAAATAAAAATCTTATCCTAAAATATATTCAAATTATATATATATTTGTAAAATTTAATTCGATTTCGTAAAATAAATGTTTCTTCCAAACATAATGAAATGTGAAATCTAATCGCTCATTCTCGCGAGACTTAAAAGTTTCATCACCGAATTGCCAAATTAGCATTACATCACCTCGCCCATTAAGAAAGAAAACAGGGCTTTCTTTTAACAAAAACATTAAACATCACATCCCAATCCTCGTCAAGTAATTTCAAATCTTCAGTGAATGTTTCCGAATCAAAGGATTTCTTTTCAAAGTGTTTCTTTTACTTTCTGCCACAAACTTATTATTCTTAGTTTTCTAATACAACTTTTCCTGGGAATCGTTCTTTTTCTTACCTCTCTTTTCAACTAATGTGTATTCAGAAGAAATTCCTCTTCCTTTTTGTAACTTTCCTATAGAACTCAAATATTCTTATTATAATACCTTATTGATCATCTAAGACTTATCTTTAATACTTCTATTGATTCATTTTTATAGTTTCATTAGTACTGATATCAATATATAAATCTTCAATCTATTATCCATCACATTCGGACTCCTTACTGATTCATTACTATAATCGTAACTTCTTCTAAAAAGTTAGTATCAAACTTTGTTGAATGTGCAGACTGAGACTTTGATTATTCCTCAAAATTATTTCTACAATAGCAGATATAACATTCTGACTCAAGAAGTCTTCTCTCTTCAAATCAACTGTCTCCAATTAACTTTCATATAAGCCTTGATAATGAAGTTTCTCCATCCTAGTTCTTTACAACTGAATTTGAGATACCGAATTTCATTTTCTACTGAAATTAAAATTCTCTCTCGTAATCTCATGGGAACATGAGACCGTATTCTTTCTTCGCATTTCGTGTTTTTGCAATGCATATATTATCAGCCAGGTAAGATAGGTAAGAGACATGTGAAGTAACATCTTCAGCCGTGCGCTGAGATTGCAATGTAACTTCGATTCCTCTTCATCTAATTCAATTGGAATTTGTAATTTGCCTCGTAGATGCTATCTACTATCTCCAGAAATAATAGCCTTAGAATTATTCTTCACATTAGAAGCAAATCTCCATAAGAGTCTCCTAAGTTGTTCCTGATTACGACTTAAATTCTGCCGAATGAATTTTTTGACTTTTCATAGATTCTGAAATTCGAACCGCCCTCAAAATTCATTACTTATTCTGATAAAAAGTAAATTAGTTTCTGACGAATTGTCGATTCATTCATCATTCTTGCCAATTTTTAATTACTTCTTGTGTAAATTTTTCTTTCCAAGTTTCATTTACTTTATCCTTCTTATGTTAAAGTGACATCACGTAGACTTTCTTTTCCGCGGTACAACTTGTTTTTATTCTTCAGTAACTGAAAGTTTTCTTATCTGCCGCTTCCGTTTCGTTCCTTTATGTGTTCCGTTAGCCCCAGTATACTACTTGAACGTCTCTCGCGCCGAATATTACTTATCACTAAATCGTTAGGGTATAGCATCAGATAAGTATCCGCTTCAACGCGTTCACGAGTAATAGGTCGTAATCGACTTCCAATCATGCACCGGAAATGTATTTGATTGTATTGTCTAGATCAGCAACTTGGGCTTTCTCTTTCCATTAATATCAGCTGATAAGCATTTTCCCTCTTGGACCCATATTACTCCAGTCACAGTCTGCGTCTCTCCAATTAACTTTCACATACTCCATTAAATTATTCCATCGACCTACGGGCAACAATATTCACTCTTCCTTGTCTATCCTTTACGCAAGCCTGTTCCTATAACATTGGTATCTATTCGCCAATCAAACTCAATGCGATCCTATTATCCTTGCCGACATATTTCATAACGTCTACACTGTCATCACATTGCCGGTTTCCAACTGTTGCTAAATTCTCAAGAGTTCGGGCTTCACTCCGCCGCTGCTATGTACCATTTGTCATTTATTAATGGACTTCAGTATGGCTCACTTACTTCGTAAAGCTTTCCCTCCAAGATTATTAACACATTCGTACTTGTCATTTTTGTGTGATCTTTAAGTATCATTTTATTAAGAAGCTCTCGTCTCTTCTGCTTCTCCAAAATCTATGTTGGCATATCTCTCTTGTAGATGGTTGTTCCTTACATTCTACTATGTCCCTTTATATGTCCCTTTTTAACCACATTTTGAAATAACAGTATAGTTAACTTGAATATTCGTACTTTGCCAAAGTGCGATTTATTTCCATACGTATTGCTTATGCAACAGTTAGCCCAATACTGAACTGGTCATTTTGTTCTTCACCTTCCTACTTATTCAATCTCTTTGTCTCTCTCTCTTGCAGGCTTCCCTTTGTCTCAAAAGCTGGTTATCTTTGCAGCTTCTTCTTTTTTTCCTCTTGCTGCTTCCTCTGCAGCCTTCTCTTTCTGCTGCTTTAATGGCAGCTTTCCCTTTGTGCTGCTCTTTAGCAGCTTCTCTTCTTTCTGCTGCTTTAATGGCAGCTTCCTCCTCCTGCCAGCTTTCTCTAGGAGACTTCTTTCTGAGCTTATTAGCTTCGCTTCTTTCTCAATTGCTTCTACTTTTCGTTCCCTTATAATAACTCTCTACATTTTATTTCCCTTTAAATGTCAAGAAAAATAATATGTTTTGCAATTTTTATGCGACGAATTGTAATCCATAGTGAGAAGTACAAATAGCCAACGTCGCTATATTCACTTTCCTCAGAACTTTTTTCGGTACTAGGCTCTCCCAATTGTATTTTTTCACAAGGATGCGGGACAGTATATAAGTCCAATTAAATAACTGTGACAATTCCCGGTTATCTTTTATTCCAAAACACAAAGATAAATTAATCAATGTCTAGGGTATATTTCACATACGTAACCTTTCACTTTCATGACACGAAGTACATGAATAATCACAAGGAGTCTTCAGTAATTCAAAAACTTCCAAATCAGGCCAGATTGAGACATCACGGTAGAACTATTATAAGTACTTTTCCCTTAGTAGTAAATCCTTATACCAATATGTATTTAAGTTTCTGAATTCAGTTAGAAAGTACGCTTACTTCAATGTCATATGACAACTTCTCAATACCAATATGACTTTCTTTTCAATAACTTCCTTCAAGTCCCTCTCTCTGGTTACTTATGCACAATTCCTTTCTGTAGGATTTAACTCTCTTGAAGTGACTCACAAGACTTTCGTAATCTCTTCTCAAGAATAGTGTTCCTCAATTGTCTTCTAACCAATAATAATCTAGCCTGTATTCCTCCTATGTCTCACTATTGTAGTAGAGCTTTCTTGAATCATTTTTTTTTTCAATTATATCTAAAAATCAATGAGATAATAATCTTCCAATGATGAATATACTCAATTACTGATCGAATCCCCACGTTGAATCGTATTCCAATGATAGAAACCAAAGGTTAGAACCCAGAGATTAACCGGGTTAAATAATTAGATTATCTGCTATATATGATCGATTCACCGTATCACAATATCAGTGGAAGTCACCTTGTGAGACTTCTTTCACCACGATGGGAAGCAATTTTATTTTCCAAAATAAATTATCTGTTTCTGAAAAATATAATTTCAAAAGTAAAAAATCTGAATTTAAAATTATATTCAAAAATAAAACGTATTTAAAATAATCGATTTCGTAAAAATAAAGTTTTCCAAACAATATAAATAAATCTAATCGCTCATCTCTGCGGAGCTTAAAATTTCATCCTCGATATTTCACTTAATAGCATTATTCAAGTTTATAATATATATATATATATTAATATTAGAATATAATATATATATAGTATTAGGTATATAATAATTATATTATAATAAATATATATAGATAATATATATAATTATTATTATAGATATAGTATATATATAATATATTATTATTGTTATATATAAGTTATATACATATTATATATATTATATTATTATTTTATATATATATATATTTATAAATATAAATATATAAGTATTGATATATAATATATATGTTATAAATTATTATTAAGTTTATTTATAATATATATATATATATTATTATATATATATATATATTAAATATTATTATATATTATATATTAATATATTTATATATTATTTCTATATGTAATTATATTTAATAATATAAAATAATTTATGTATATATAGATTAATTAGTATATAATATATATAAAACAATATTAAAAAAAATGTATGTATTTTTTATAATATATTATATAATAAATTACTATATTAATATAAATTATTATAGAATATATAGATATATATATTAGTAGCAATTATATATATAGTTTATTATATATATATTATCTTAATTATGACAGATATTTTTTAGCAATACACATTTCCCTATTATTTTATTATATATATATATATATACATATATAATATAGTATATAATATAGCCAATCCTACTATGAATATTATATATTATATATATATATATATATATATAATATATTATAAGTTATATATTATATATATATTTAATATATCAACTGAAACGCTCCAACTAATCTTATGCGATGAAAAAAGGATTCCAAAATGAAGATAATGGACATTTCCAACGATATATTTTATGAACTTTTGTCTAGGATATGTTTTACCTAGTTAGAAAAAAGATATATATTATCATTCTAGTATAGTAGCTTTAGTTATAATAATAGATATTCATTATACTAGATATATATATATATATATAATATAATATAGTTATTATATATATAATATATTATAGCAGTAGAATATATATATATAATAATATGGTAATAGTTATATATATAACGCTCTCATAAGAAGTATATATATTAAGCTTCGATATTCCGTCGCGTTGGAATTTTATATAAATGCATTAACTATTCCCGTTAAACGTCTCATCGGGATACTGAACGAAACATATTTGAAAATGTTTTAAATGTTAACATTGTGGTACATATTTTAATCCTACCCTTTCAGCCTGTCTCAACTCAATTCTGAAGAATATAATAACATATAATAAAAAAAATTTTTCGCTTTCTAAATTTTATTTATATTTCTTTGAAGAGATTTCTTACTTGCCAACTTCATAATATTAGTAATTATGTATATAAGTATATATATTATAGTTAATATATAATATATTTTATATATTATATATTATATATATTTTATTATAGTATATATAATATATATATTTATATATATATATATTATATTTAATATTTTATTATTATATATATTATACTTATATTATGAATTCTATTTATATATATATATTAGTTTATTTATTATATTATATATATTTATTGGTATTGATAATTTTTTAGTTGATTATTATTATTAGTATATTATTAGTTATTTTCATGTTATTATTATTATTATTTTTATTATATATATAGTTCCGTACCAAAGATTGGGTTTCTATTAAGGCGAATGAATATAACAACACACGGGATATCCATGAAAGGAGGTAGTAGTAAGAAGATACGATAGAGGTTCTGAAAGTGAAAGCCCGAAGTCTTCTTTTACACCTTCCCATTAGTATATACAACTAAGAGTGAAAGACCCGTCTCAGTGCAGATAAAATTCAATTCCCCTTGTGGCTCAAGTACTGTCTGAGGAGTACCTCTCACTGTAGTCATTCTCGGTCAATGTGTGTGGTTTCATCCCCAGAAACAAAACCTTAAGCCAACAAAACCCTCGAAATTCACTCCTATTATTTACCTTTCTTTCTCGCCTCTCCAAACTCACATTCCTCTCCTCCAAGGCATTCCTTTACTGGTACTCAATTACCACTTTTTCTTAGTCTCCCAGCTGGTTCATTCCAAACACACTCACCACTATACACCGGTTTAACCCTACCGACTACCATCCATCCTTTTCTCAAAATGACCAAACCATCTCCAATGTCAACTTCTCGTTATTATCTCATTTTACTCCTTATTCGCACACTCAACCCCCTAATACGTTCATTCCTCTATTTTATCAATTCGTCCCTAACACCTAACACACCCCTAGATTGTCCATCCGAACACATTGTACTTAGGATCTATACCTCTTATTCCAGACCCCTAGTTTACCACCTATACGTACCATTAACACATTTTATGTTTGGTAACACATACTCTTCAGTGCAAGAACTCCTACGTAGCGCACTCAAACAATTATGCTTCTCTTTACATCTACCAAGGATTTAATATCACGAGCTGCTACCTCCTACCATTCACAACTTTTCTTACTACACAATCTCAAGCATCAATCCGTTCCACAATGTTCATAGTCCAACAGTATTATAATCCTAAATATTTAAATCAGACCTACTTTGTTCTACAGTTGCTCACCATCCACCATAACCTCGCACCGAGGACTGTCTTCACTCACAACGATAACCTCACTTACTCTTATCTACAGTTTACTTTCAAATACCAACTCCCTTTACTATCTACCTGACCTGCCAAATCCCATCCCTAACTCCAATCATCTTCTCAATTTATTTGTCAGATAGATAGATAGATTTAACCATTCTCAGGACATTTTAATTGTTGCCACGTTTCTTTATTGTTAAAATTAAATTAAACCGTAAAGGTACACTTTCTTATGAACATTAAAAGAGAAACTTAAAACAGAAACTATCTATAAATAATATTCTAGAAGAATTTCCTTTCTAGTCTTGGAAACCATAGCAATCTTATTCGGATTTCATACAGAAAATCACTTGAAGCTTACACATTTAGTAATAAGAGTGTTGAAAACATTATTGAAATATTTAATAACTTACATCTGATGTACAAAACGTCCAAAGCAGAGCGCTGTTTTCCTTATTTAAATAGGAATTAAAACACTTCTTAGAAAACCTATGAGGCAAGAAAGTACCTTTTCGCTCTAGTACCAAGCTTTCGATCTAGAGAAAGACTGATTATTAGAGCATTACAAGATATGTATAATATGAAATAATAAGTGATTGATATAATGCTCAGATAAAAATAGAATGAGCGACTTCATTTTTATAAATAAATTTTAAAGGTAATTATTTAAACTTTTTATAATATTATTATTATCAAATTTTTTTAAATATTGCAGATTAATGCATTTACGTAGGTCATCAATAAGCTCTCTTTTTAGAAGAAACACACACGCCCACTCACGGCCGCACACACACACAACACACACACACACATATTATATATATATATTTAGTTATTAATTTAAGGTTAGATATATATATATATAGATATAACCGATATATAGTACTGAAGATTCTAGTATATAGTATAATAGATAGTTATTTAATATTAACTATTATCTAATTTAGATTACTTAGTATAGATACCTTTGTGGTCCAGTACCTCATATCTCAAAAACGATATAAATCAATTGTTTAGAGGGCTACAGCCGAAAAAGGAATTACATTTATATTCCTGCCAATAATTTGTATTGCGCGAAACTGTAAAATATAGAAAATAAATTATAAAAAAAAAAAAAAAATTAGATCATTGATAAAAAATACAATAGCTACATCGAAAAGGAATACATTTGAAGTGCCGTTGAGAAAATTTAATTATGTATATTGTAATAAATAAAAATAAAATAAAATTATATTATTGGATTTATTTTATAATGATTTATAATCAGTTTAGTACACATATATATATATATATATCATTATATATAGTCAATGGTTGTCATATATATTTTATATCTAGTATAACTTATATTTTATATATACTGTAGTACTCAATATCTATTTTTATATTTATTTATATTATTATCTTATATATCTGATAGTAGTTTTTTTTTTATCATATATTTATATATTATATTATATTTTATTATATGATATTAATATTTTTTTTTATTAGGAAAAAAGATGGTTGATGATATATATATATTATATTTGTAAAGGTAGTAACTACGGATGTTATAGGGCTCGAGGCCAGACGGTGATAACACAGGGTAGGGCACGTTATCTAATACCCCGGTTTAGTGGTTAGGCGCGGAAGAAACTAATTCGGAATCAAACTAAAGGGATAAAAGACCTTAAAGATCACAGGTTCAATCTTAAAATTACAAGAATTGTAGATAGAAAACAACTAAAAATATATAATTCATATATAAAAAGAAAAGAAAAAGAAAAAAAAAAAAAAACTGACAATGTAGCCTACAGCCGACAAAGAATAACATTTTTTGAATCCTGTAAAATTTGTATATTAGGGAAGATATTGCTAAAAAAAATTAAAAAATTACAACAAATATTTGCTTAGAATAATTATATTATCCTATTATCCTTTTTATCTCTTCTACCCCGTAGTTGTTCCCACGGAAGGCTGCCGAGAGACCCGAACTTCCTGTCCAGTCGGTCGTTGTGCCAGCTTTTGATTTTGCGGGTTGATACCCTTCTGAATGTATATCTTTAGTTTAAAAGAAATAAATGCAAAATTTAATAAAAAATGTCTATTTGTATTAACGTGTATGCTTTATACCCAATAAATAAGTCTTCTTGCTGGTGCTAATATAGTCTCTCTATATCTATGGTATTACTTGATTAATTTATTAACCGCAATAATTTTTTTATTTATGTTAATTTTTTTACATTTCCCTATCTAATAAATTTACCAGGATTCCAAAAAGTATGTCCTTTTCCCTAGGAGGTGTTCTTGATTTGTCTTCTATTTTTCTTTTATTTCTTTATTTCTATATTTTTTTGTTTTACATTTCCGCCCACTAAAATGTGGAGCCAGACATCCTGCAGTGCGAGTCAATGTTACCTTTTCCCTCTATGGCTATTGATGAAAGTTTGAATTGCTCTTATTACGGCACAGAAAGTAATCTCTTTCCAGTATGATATATCGAGTTATATATCTAGGGTGAATGATAATGGTTAGTTAGTACCTCAGTTTTTATATATTTCTATATATATAGTAAAGTTTTTAAATCTAGATAATTGTATTTCTATATGTAATTTTATATTAAGGTATAAGGGTATAGATCATTTAGGTATATACGTATAATGTAGTTAATAATTTTTTTTTTATTATATAATAATTCATATATAGTATATATCTTTACCTTAAGTGTGAGAGATCATTATATTGTTTATAAATTATAAAATTTACTATAATATGTATATGTTTTATATATATATATATGATATATATGATTACTATTATGGTATTTTTCTTGCTATTATTATGTATATATTTATATATCTATTTGGTTCATATTTAATTTTTGTTATTAATAATTTTATAGTGGTTCTTATTATTGAATAAAATGTATATTGGCGTTCGAAATATAAAAGAAATTTGTGCTTTATTAGATATTTGTGTGTGTGTGTGAACTGAATGTTATTCTTGATCATGGTAAACTCCAAATATTTCATAGGAGAGCTGATTCTGCTATATTATGTAACTATACTACTATATATATTTATATATAATTTATTATATATAGGGAGTTATATATATATATATATATTATAAATGTTATATATATAAGATATATATATTATATATAAAATATATATATATATATTATATATAGTATTAATAATATAATATTATATAATATTTATATTATCTAAGTTTGATTCATTTTCATATAGATATGTAATAATATTATATATAATATATATATATATATATATTGTTTATATTATATATATTAATAGAATATTTATTAATATATTATATATTATATTTATATGCATATTTCTTTTACATATCATATATTTTATAATTATATATATTATATATAATATATTATTATATTATTTATATATATATATTATACATAATATATAATATTTATACTATATTATATTATTATATATATTATATTATATATATATATAATATATATTTATATATATATTATACTATTTAGTATTATTTATATATTATAATTATCTATGAGTATAAATATCATGTCATGTTATATTATATACGTATAATATATAATATATTGTTTTATTTTATATTTT
This sequence comes from Trachelipus rathkii, assembly GCA_015478945.1. Classification (NCBI taxonomy): domain Eukaryota; kingdom Metazoa; phylum Arthropoda; class Malacostraca; order Isopoda; family Trachelipodidae; genus Trachelipus; species Trachelipus rathkii. Next base: position 62,186 of record JABUQX010056214.1, on the reverse strand, counting down.
AGTATTTTTTAATACATTTTTTATATATTTATGAGGGTATGTAATGATCTAGATAGTATTATATTATATTATAGTAATTATAAATATATAATACTTAATATATATATATATATATATTATAGATGATATATATATTATATTAGTAATATATATTTATATATATAATATATTATTATTTAAATTAATATTTTAATATTTTGAATTATATTTTATATATATTTATATTATATAGTAAGTTATATATTATATATAATATATAATATAAGTTATAATATAAGTAATAATATATATCTAACATAATATATATATATAATTATATTATACTTTTATATTAATATATATATTAGATATACTTTAAATAATTATAATTTATTATATATATATTATTATAATATATATAGTATGTAATATATATATATATGTATATATATATTATATATTAATAGTTAGTATATATTATATTACTATTTATTTTATATATATATAATATATATATATATATATATATTAATAATAATATTATAATTATATTATATATATATATATTATATATATATTATTATATATATTATTATATTATAAAGTATATTATATTATTATATTATTATATGCAAGATATATAATATGTATATTATTATAATATATATATTATATTATATATATATTTATATATATATATATATATTTATTTTATAATTTATATATATATTATATATTATATTATATATTTATATATATATATATATTTATATATTATACTATACATAACTAATTATATAATAATAGATATATTAAACTTATTTATATATTTATATATTTTATATATATATTATATTATTAATTATATTATATATATATATATTATAATACTATTATATAATAGGATATATATATATTGTTATATCTTATATTATAATATATAACTATTATAATTATATATTATATATATTAATATATAGTACTATTATATATTATATTATATTATATATAATATATAATATATTATATTATATTAATTAGTAATATAGTATAATATATATATATATATTTATAAAATATATAATATATGTATTTATTATTACATATATATATTATCATATATATATATATTATTATTAATAATATATATTATTATAATTATTATTAATTTATATATATTATAATCTATATATATATATACTAATAAATTATATTATATAAGATATATAATATATATTATTAGTATTTATATATATATATATTTATATATTATAATATTAATATTAAATATATTAAGGTATATATATATATATCATATATTATATTTATATTTAATTAGTTATATATATAGATTTATATATTATTTATATAATAATTATTATAGTATATATATATTATATATATATTATAATATATATTTATTAATTTATATTATATATATTTATATATATATTATATTATAGATTATTAAATAATAGATATATAATATATATATATATATAATTATTATATATTTATATTTTATAATATATATATATATATAATATATATTTTTTTTTTTTTTTTTACAGAGATAACCCATTCTATTCACGGAGTATCATTAGCCCTAAAATCTATAAGTGAGGAGGTATTATATTTTTACTAAATGTACTCCTTCGTTAGACTCCTTGAGCATGGAGAACGTGCTCCAATTTAGAGTTTAATATATAAGAGAATTTACTATATTTAGTAGATTTAGGAAATAAATAGACAGCTCTTCTTTAATGTTTGGAGCGAAGTGCTATTACTTTAACTATTAGATCTATCGCAACTTTTTATGTAAATCTTTAATTTCCCTGATCACGTACTACTACATGAAAGCATAAATACACGCTTTTACATGGTTATAATACAGGTATACATATAAATATGTTGTAATATACTATTATTATCTACACAAAATATATCTAATAACATCAGTGAATATACCTTTCGGTCTTTGTCTATAGTTCAATAGATATCACAATCATAATACATATTAATATATATATATATATACATAATACTATACCATAAATACAAGTAGACATAACCTAAATACAGTTATAGCACATAACACAAGCGATTATTTATTACAAATATATATATATACTATTAATTATTAATACTATCACTAATTAACACTTCATTGCTACTGTTTTAATATTAATTATTTGTTATGCCTACACCAATATTTCAACAATATACTTGTTATTATCTGAATAATATTATTACCACCATTCACTATATTGAAAAGTTCTTAATCTAATATACACTGATATTTGAAAAAGAGGACCATATTCATCAATTAATTTACTTAATAGATATGTTTTGAGATTATCTATTATTCAACTAAATATATATTATTAAATATTATATATATATTATATATTATTAGTTATATATATATAATTATATTATTAATTTATAATATTATCGTATATTATATGGGTAGTGATATATATATATATTTATTATTATATTAAATATTATATTATATATTAAGTATAATAATAATTTAATAATATTTATATATATTAGTATTATGTGTTGTATAGTATTATATATATATATATATATATTATTATTATATTATTAATATATAATATATATATTATTTAATATAATATATAATATATATTAATATAATATATATATATACTATATATAATATATATATATATTATATATTTATTATAAATTATTATATATATTATATTTTTTATTTTTATTGTTTTTATTTTATCTATATGTTATTTATTATATTAATAATTCTGTATATACCATAATATTTATTTACTGTATTTATATATTTATCATTTTTGAGAAGTACGATGATGTGTATGTATGTTATATCTTTTTATTTTGGTAATTATTTATTTATCTATTATAAGGTTTTATGTTATGAGCTAATGTTATAATATTGAGGGAGGTATATATAGTTATTATATTGTAGTAATTTATATATATTAATATTAGTAATAGTTATGTATAATATATTATATATAGGTATATAATTTATTATATATATATTTAAGATTATATATATATATATGTATTATATAAAGTTATATATTAATTGGTGTGTTTTGTATTCATTAAAGGATTGTGGTTATAGAAGGAGAGTTCGTATTAGAATTCCGTGCTTGTATATCAATGTAACATGTTCTCTCCTCTTTTTTATTTATCGTAAAACCACGTGAATAATCTCTTCCTTCATCCGTTTTTCTTAAAATTTGTTAAAGAGAGTCATTTTCCGTATATAATGATATGTGAGAGACTTTATAAGTACTTTGATTAACGAGTGTTACTTTATCTCTCACAAATTAATAAGAATGTTTCTGCTTCACATCGCCAAATATTTGCTTTTCTGTGGTGTTTAATTTACTTGATCTATCCATCCTAATCCGGTGTATATTTATAAGTTTTAGGTGCTATTTGGTATATTATATTTTATATATTTTTTTTATTATATAGTTTTGTTGTAATGTATAATAATAGTATATATTTAATCTTTTAATTTATTAGTATTTTATAATATATATAGATACTTATATATATTATAGTATATATATATTATGAGGTATGACAGGCTATCGAGTTTTTCGCTATGCATAATGTTTGGTCCGGGTTCGAATCCTATTTGGAGTCCTATTGTAGAAATACCTATGAAATCCCCTCCTTGAATAGGTCTTGCCGTGAGTTAGTTAATAATAATATTCAAAATTATAATATATTAATTTGTGATATTATCTATATATATATAATATATGTATTATATATATATATATAGTATTTATTTGTTAGATTATACTAATAGTTTTTTTTATTTTTTAAACTCATATAATATATATATATATATAATATATATATATTAATATATATATTATAATAGTTAATTATAATATATATTTATAATATAGATAAATATTTATTAATTATATATATATTATATAATATATATATACCCGTATAATATTTATATTAGCATTATATATTATAATATATATATATAATATTATTTATATTATGATATATTATATATATCATAGTATATATATATGGTATAATTTAATAATTATATGATTATATATTTATATTATATATATTATAATATGATTATTATATATTTATTATTTATATTATATTATTATATATATTATATTATATTATATATATTATATTTTTATATATATATATTTAGTATTATTTATAATATGTATTATATATATTATAAACTTTCTCAGATCTAAACACTTGCCTCGTCCATATTTAACTTACGTACCAACCTACTAGGACAACCGTTTACCGTTTCCTAACTAATACGTGCTTATAATTGGTTTAGCTGGTGGAGCCGTAGTTATGTCCCTTCCATTCATACCATTTGTTATTATATAATGCAGGCCGTTAAGTTTGATTAATTCTACTCAAGAATTATAACCATAGCCACTTTTTTACTCGGTTGTAAGATATCTAAAAACATGTGTAAACATTGACTCTTAGTTTTTTTGCCAGAGTTATGACTATGGCTTATGGCATTTCTAATTTAATGGTTTAAAAAATCTTATATAAAACATTAAAATAAAAATATATTCTTTTCATGAAAGAAAATATTTTAAATATTAATAATAAAGTACTATTATTAATTTTTAAAATTTAAAATGCCTGAATGACGGGTCATATAATCATATTGAGAATTACTGCATTTCGTCTTGTTTTTCTAGTACAACATTTACATATTGCAAATCCTCTCCAATTTATGAGTCTTACATAAATGATCATAGATATGCTTTGTGAATAGGCTTGATGAGGATTAACTGGCATTAATTAAAGTTGTATGTTAGATTCTATCCCTTATAGAGCCTATGCGCTAAGAGTTCTTATAATTGCAATATTACAAAATGTCAGTAAAGCTTATTCCGATTGCTTCATATATGCTACGTTATTTAACAAACTAGGTGTAAATGATGTTTGACTTGTTTTTTTTCTTTCCGAAAAGGATTTTAGTGCTAAATTAAGATTAGCTTTTAGACAGGTAGCAGCTAGTAGATACTAGATTATTTTATTATAAATAGTCACAGTGTATAGTTATAAAATTTTAATCATTATTAGAGTAGGATAATTTTAATCTTTTATATATAACACTCGATTTAAATAATACTATCAAGATAAAGTTATATTAGGCTTGTATCACTTGGTTAGGGGATAAATTGTTTTATGATAAGAATATCTTAGAATGGATTAAAATATTACATGTGTGACATTTTCAAGCATCATGAGATGAGTTTAGGCTATTGAATTCAAAATGGATTTATATGATCTATAATACATTCTACAGCTTACCTATAATTTTTAATATAGCATAAAATAAATATTAGTTGGAAAAATCCCTTCAAAATTAAAAAATGTATACTACGACGTATTCTAGCAGTTGGTATAATATATATTATATATGAATATGTTCTGCTGAGGATACTTCAGGTCAAAGAATTGGGTATTTAATTTTTTCGGTATTTAATTATTTTCGGTATTTAATTTCAAAGCGAGCTATAAGGATCGAGCGTTATAAGAGATTCTAATATTTTGTAGTAAATATCTTAGTAATAACTTCTACATTTAGTCTTGTATGATTAATCACTTAACATATTATATAATACACACAGATTTAGACTTTGAATCGAAAGTGCTAATTCAAATATTACCAGCTGCAAGCAATAATATTGTCCATGAAGACTTATTAACGTGTAGATATCCATATAAATAACAGATAAATCCTCACATGGTAATCTATTTGTTATCTTCATATCTTATTTAATGTTAATATTCTTATTTTTTATGGGGTATATATTATATTAATAATGTTATATAGATATATATTTATATTTATATTTATATATATGTAATTATATATATATATATATATTATTATAAATTATATTAATATATATGTTATGATATAATACTTATTATATATAATTTACTATGTAATTATATTTATATTTGTAATTATATTTTATTTTTTTTTTTTATTCTTTATTTTTTGTAGGTATATTAGTATTAAACCCAATATGCTGAACAATTTTTTAATGCGATTATGTCAATTACTTGAATAGACCCTAAATCATATTCGCATTCTGCTAAACAAAACTAATATAATCTCTCCTCAATTCTATCCAAATATATAAATGTTAAAAATCTTCTTCTTATTGTGTTTTATTAATTATGAAATTTCGGTAATTAAATTAGGTATTTAATGCCCATTAGACTTTATTATAAGGATCATATATCTTCATACGCACCGTATCATTACCGGATTATTCTATATGTGTTTTTTATCATTTCTGAACAATCTCATAATAAATATATGAATCTAATACCAAACTCTGAGTTGCTGACGTATCAAAGTAAGACAAATATATAGCGCAGAAGAATGATGAAAGAATGAAAATGTGTGAAATAAAGAATCAGCTATATGTCTCTATTTATCTTTTATTTTATTTAATAATAATAAGTATAATATAATAATAATTAATATATAATAATTATTAAATAATAATAATAATAATAATAATTATAAATAATAATTATAATAATAATTAATATATTATAATAATTAATAATAAATAATAATAATAATAATAATAATATCTTAACAAATACAAAAACTAATCACGTAAACATAAAATTTAAAATAAAATAACTATCAAAACATATAGAACGTTCCTAGTAGTTTCATTCTTTTTTTTTGTATATTATATTTCTATTATACATATTATATAATATATATTATTTATACAATTCTATATAATTATAATTATATATATTAATATTTATATTCACGGTCACTATTGTCAGGCTCGTAACGCACGTATGACCACACCGTCATAGCCCCGAAAGGATAATATATGCTAGCTGATTACGATGATCCTGATATTTCTAATACTTCACCATTGTTCTGGATAGAATTTTTGATTTGTTGTTGTCAGTTATATATTATGCATTTCTCACTACTTCTATTATTTATTATCATATTTATTTCTTTATTTTTCTATACATATATCCTACTAGTAGGCATATATTTGAGTCCTTCTATAATACCTTTATTATATATTTCATAAGTTATGTTACTTAGTTCATGACGTAAATGTTTGGTTTTCATCAGTGGCGTTCTGACATTAATAACTAGACCTAGAACTGTAATGAATGAAGAATAGATACATCTGACCAAAGTAACTAGAAATAAGACTATAATAAGGGAAGAATAGATATATCTGACATTACATAACTTGACCTAGGACTGTAATGAGTCAAGAATAGATACATTTGACCTTACAAAACTAGACCCCAGGACTATTGAAAATTCCGTGAATAGTGAATTGTATCGAGTGGACTAAAATTTATTTCGAATATGCTGTCGAACAAAATACCATTTTGCTAACAAAAATATAATTTGATACATAAATAAAGAGATAGACAGATAGGTAGATAAAGGTTTTGTAAGATTATACAGATCATATAATTAAATTTTAATAAAGATCTTCCAGATGAGTTGCCTTTCTTTAAATTAGGCTGTATAAATAATTATTAAAAAGATCTAAGATCGATCATACTATAGTTCTTCTAGGCACTATTTTATTTTACCTGAATGCGGAAGAAATATTTTGCCCCAGTTATATCGAATTAGGGTGAATTAAGACGTGGGGGTACGAAGCTAACAAATCTCCGCACAAGGAGACTACTACATCAGTGAGCGATATAATATATACTACTTATATATTAGGTAGGGAATGTATAGTAGAATTATATAGGTAGTTATGTCAAGTATAGGATGTGGTTTAGTGATGATATATATATAACATATATATATTTATTAACATTTATAAATACCTTATTATATATATATATATGTACTTACGGTATCTAGTATTATATAAATAATGTCTTTAGTATTTGCTATGACTAATATTGAGAATATTTTTTTTTAAATAACGATATATCATATAATCGACATTTTTATTGAATAATTGATGCAGTCCCTAATATATAAATATTATATTTATAAGTATAAATATAATTGTGAGTGTGATTTATATTTAATAAATATATGTGTTAAATAGGCTTTGTTATTTTTCATGTTATATTTATATTGTGAGTAGTATATAGTTTATTGATATAAGGTATGAGCTTTAGTATTATATGCTTTTATTCGATATGTGACGATATTAAATGATAATATTATTTATTATGTTATAATGTTATATTCATCGATCAGATGCATTCATCATTCAATCTATCAATTTATTAAGCGATTCAACCTCACCTTCTTTAAATCGCCAATCTAATGATATTCCCTCTTAGAAGGGCGGCACTCAAATTAGAAGAGCCTTACACCGCGCTCTCTCCGATATGCAAACTAGAAATAACATTGAAAAAGTTAAATAATGGCCAACCTTAAAAATAAGGTTAAAAATACTATGACTGCAGAAGTCAAATAATTGTGAAGTAGCTCAGCCATTACCTGTCCCTTTGTTTAATAACCATAATTATAAGACAGACTTGAGATCGCTAGTTACAGTAAACCTCCTCCTCCTGAGAAGCTTCACACGGACCCTCACTATGTTCATCTCGCCAATGTAGGGAATTCAATCCCTCTAACCTAGATGGGCCTAATCCAACCACACCCTTCCCTCCACCATAACACGCCATTCACTCCCATTATGCACCTTCACTATTTCATTAAGGTTAAATTGATTTTCTCCTCCAGGCATTTCCTTGCTGACTCAATCCACTTCTCTACATCCGTGTCGTCCCCAAAAGCCGGTTGATTCCTCAGCTTCTACCACTATATCATTCCGCTTAACCAAATCCAACTATTCAATCTCATCCTTCCCACCATGGTCCAAAACCATCTCAACAGTATTCATTATTCTCTAAATCTACCCTTTTATCACAACCACACACGCTGTAATACCCGTCTTTCCTTCATTTTATCAAATTTCTTCTCGTAATTCCACACTCCCCAAAGAATGTCCATCTGAACACATTGAACTATTTAGACCATAGTCTCACTACTTAACATTAACACAGGTAACAACAAACGCTTCATTTAAATTAATAGTATATATAATATATAAGATATAATATATTATATACTATAATAAACTTATAAATCGAGATACTCAATATATAATAATATATATAGTATGTACATGAGTGATATAACCCTATAGATATAAATATAATAATATTATAAATATGGATATAATAAAATATATTAAGATATTAACATAATATAATAGAAATATATAATATAATATATACATATATTCGGTAATTATAAATCAAATTATATAATCGGAGTCGGAGTTACGGAGTCCCGGAGTCGGTAATTTTCTAAGGGTGGATCTGGAGTCGGAGTCTTTTCAGATCTCCAGAGCAACGGTCGTGTATGTCGCCGTAATCCTTTGAACAGCGTGGAACCAATGGCGAGGATGTCTTAAAATTTTTGAAACCCGAACTCCTCGACAACCGCCTGTGGTCCGGAGTCCGTAACTCTATAATTTAAGACAGTTTTGGAGTTTAAAAAGAAAACAGATCATATTAAATTCGAATACTCGATTATGGTGAATTTTATCTGCTTAAAATAATATCATCTTGTGCATTAAGAGTGTTGAGATAAAGTAACATATAATCTGTAATCAATTTAATTATAATATAAATTAATTATTATACAATAAATTAAAGAAATGAAATAAAAGAATATAATTTACAATTATATATATTTAATGTATATGGATATACATCCGTTTACCATAGATATGGCTCTTTGTAGAGACCTTTACTTATAAGAGCAGTCTTGGTGTCTGTGAAATTCCATAGACTTAAAGCTGTCCGTGACATAATAGAATTTATTCCTCTTTATCGCTTACAAAATTCTTGAATAAAACCTCCATGTTAGGTAGAAAACTTGTTGTCCAGTTTATTTTCAATCTTAGGCTCTCGTTTTTAGTTTTACGTTTTTTATGTTTTAATTACATAGGTTTAGTTCGTTGTTAAATATATAGAAATGTTTTTTTTCTTATTAAATTATATATTATTGATAAAAGTTAACCAATTTTTAAATTCTTATAAATATATGCAGGGTAATGCTGTTTCATCAAATTCTCACTCTCTGCCTATTTCCACTCCAGTAGGACATGGTAATAATAGCACTATTATGAGTGGAGTTGAAAGAACTAATGATAAGTACCAACCTGCAGCAAATTATAGTAACTCTCCTCAAGTTCCTGTCTCAAGAATGGAAACACGGTCGAGGAAATCTGCTGATGGAAGCGCTTTTACAGATTTTTCATCAAAATCTTTTGGCAGCAATAAAACCTATAATAAGAAAGTACTTATAAGAAAAGCAAAAACCGAAAAGGAAAAAGTAAGATATTTTGAACTCAAAATTTTCTAGGTTTTATTTTATATATAAAGTTTTTAATTGTAATAACTTCTCTCCTAAGTTTCTATCTCCAGTCATGTTTTTGTTTACAGCTCATTATAGAGTACACGAAGCCCGTTTACAGTATGCCAGATAAAGATTGCTCAATTTGTATGTGTCCTGTAGGAAAAGAATCGTCGTACGAAAATAATTCTTGTTCTGGTTGGTGTAATAATTTGTTCTTTCTTTCTCGTATATAATATCGTGCTGCTGCTATGTCTTTAAATCTGTTTCATACATTGATGTTTTAAAATATTGTTTATAGCAAAATAATAAAGTTTTCCTTAGGTAATAAAAAGGTTTCTGATGGGAGAGAGATAGACAGAGAGAAAGTTAAGTTTTAACCCGATTAAAAATTTTGAAGTTTTAACTTATTTTGTGCCTATAGTACTTAATATTTTTTTGGGGGGGAGGGGGGTTCTATGAAGGTGGTTCCTTCTAAAGAATATTAGAAATATTTTATTAGTTACTAGCATTGTTATTATTATTTATTATTATTATTTATTATTTATTATTTATTTATTATTATTAATAATTTTATCTTTATTTTAAGGTTATTTAGTTCATCCAGTTATATCTTTGTCTTTATGTGGTCACTCATTTCACGAAGAATGCATTTGTCAGTATGTTGAAGCATCCCCTTCAAAATTTCTTCAGTGCCCCAATTGTAAAAAGTTACATGGAGAAAAGTGGGGTATTCAACCCAAAGGCACAATGGATGTTCAAAAGATATCAGGTTCACTTCCAGGTTTTTCTGGCTACGATACTTATCAGATTACTTACAAGTAAGTTAGGTTAATATGATTTTACGAAATTGGTTGTTTCAAGAATTTTTTTTAAATTTATTTATATATTTATTTTTGTTAAATAAAATATGGCTTGTTTAATGTGATCGATTGCTGCAAAGGGCTGGTGTTACATTCCTATTGTTTTTTTTATATCCTTGTAGCTGCTGAGAACTGAAATATGTGGTCTTTAAGTCTTAATTGATAAATTTTTTATTTTTAGTATACCACCTGGTATCCAAGGGCCTGAACACCCCAATCCCGGTAGGCCTTATCACCCAATAGGATTTCCTCGCGTTGCTTATCTTCCTGATAACGAAAAAGGGAAAAGAGTGAGTCTAGTTTTTTAATAATTGATTTTTTTTCTTTGAAATGTATAATAGGTCTCTTGTATTACTTGTGTTAATGTATTTTTGGCCAAATGACTTTAAAAGTGCAAGCTAATTTAAAAGAAAGAAAATTTAACAAATTTCAAATCGATTTAATTAAAATTTTAATCAAAATTCGGATGTATGTATCATTTTGTTACCTTCTTAATTTATTTTATGATGAATATTATCTGTGATTCCATTATTAAATTTGCTTATAAATCAAAAATGCAACTTCTATCTTATATAATTGTGGGTTGTCAAGAATAGTGACACAATTTAAAAAAAATTGAATTTTCAGGAGACTGGTAAAGTTTTGATTGTTCATTAATATGTGTTAATCCAGTTCTTGGTGTGATATTTGCATAATTTACAGTACTAACAGCAACTTAAAACTTATCAACAGAAACTTTGATTTTTGTTAAGTTTATTAACAAATGAAACTCAAAAATAATAAATTTAAAGTCGCCTCATTCATATATTTTTATATATTTTATTTATATTTTATATTATATTTTTTTAATAATTTTTCTTTTATATTTTATATTTTTAT
>JABUQX010056214.1:37500-45000 GCA_015478945.1 Trachelipus rathkii | reverse complement strand
TATTGTACGTTTCTAGATAAAAATAATAATAATAATAATAATAATAATAATAAAAATAATAAAAATAATAAAAATAATAAAAATAAGTAAAAATAATAACTAATAATAAAAGAATAAAAAAAATTTTAATATAAATAATAATAATAATAATAATAATAATAATAATAATAATAATAATAATAATAATACTTTTGATTGAACATTTATGCTCAGGTTTTCCAGTATTGTTTATCAAAATAATAATAATAATAATAAGAATAATATATATTTTTTATTTTTAAACACTTAGTGTTTTTAGTGAGCTTAACCAAATAATAATAATAATAATAATAATAATAATAATAATAATAAAAATAATAATAATAATAATAATAATAATAATAATAATAATAATAATAATAATAATAATAATAATAATAATAATAATAATAATAATTGTGGCTTAAAAATACTGAATTTTTTATTGATGTTTATATAAAAACTCGATAAAGGACACTCGTCCAGATGATTAATATTTACTAAAGCCTTTGATGTGTGCAGTTAAGACAAAAGTTAAAAAGGGTTTAGAGAATTTGATTATTTTTTATAATAACTTGAATTTTTTTTTTTTTGTTAAATAGTAGAAAGGCTTATTTATTTATGTCCACTATTAAAAGTTTTTGATTTCTCTCTTCATATTTCCGTTTTTAAGAGGAAGTGTATAGGTTAGGCTCCCTATGGTTGCTTGATATCTAGCTACTTTTAGTGGTTTTTCATTTTTGTATTTTTATATCGTGCGTATTGATATTTTTTTTCCAACATTTTATTTTAAATGCTTCGTTTTCTCTCCTCCTTCCTTGCTCATATACGTTACCAGCTTCCTAACACGCCCGTTCTTTATTTGACGAATTCTTCTCACACCTAACACGCCCATAAGATTATCCACCTGAACAGTCTGCACCTTAAATCTATACACCTCTTATTCCACGCCATAGTTTCGATAATATACATTAACACCATTAGCAACGCACCCTCATGCAGAACCCTAGTGCACACAAGACTTAGTCCCTTTACATCACCAAAGATTTAATTGCACCAACCATCTTAATACCAATCATTACTTTTCCCTTACACTACATCATCCGTTCCCGTCTCATCCAGCATATAACCTAAGTATTCAAACTTAGATACTGTTCAGTTGCTTACCATCCAACATGATTTCACACTTATTCTCCTCACCCACTACCATCCCCTTACTCTTATCTACATTTACTTTCAAACCCCCTTCTTGTATACACGTTACCAAATCCCTCTAAAAACCCCTCTACCAATGCCTATCAATATATAGCTATACTATATTATATATTATATAATATATATATATATATATATATATATATATTATATATATATATATATATAATATATATATACCATATCCTATCAATATATAGTATATAATATATATATATATATATTTATTTTTTTTCTTTTCTAAACACCGTGTCCAAGCATGGATGCAGGGTGATGTCGATCGCAGATTGAATATGTTTGTAATACTTTTGCAACCGTTCATGTGAAGAGTGGAACGACAGAAGGGGGTTCCCAGCCCCAAAAGCCATGCGAAGATAATCTTATCGACCAGCTGCGTCGAAACCTCCCAACATTAGAACAGAAATCACTTGAAGCAGTTTCTTTATTTTAAATCCAAATTGTTTAAATTCATTTATATAAAAAAGGTGACTGAATAATTTTGCTCTTCCTCATCGAAATTAATTCAGATGTCACTTCATCGTCTATTTAAAATAACTATTTTTAGAAAAGAACTGGATATAAATATTTTGTTACTCTTTTTCTTGATTTCGTTTTAAATATTAATATTGTTTTATTATAAAATATGACTTTTATTTCATATTGCTTCAATAAAAGTTTTAAAATATTTCTTGTAGATTTTGATAAACAGGCAAGCTGCTGCTAAATAATAATCTGGCCGTAAAACATGCGGAACATCTTTTCCTCAGACAACATTTTGGAACATTCTGATTATATAGTCCTGTCAGACATCTTCTTACTCTCCTCTCTACCCTAGATCTCTTTTTCTTCTTTTTCCTTGCTGTTTTTAATGCGTCCAAGTCCAACTTTTCTGTTCCCTTGAGACTGATTTAAAGTCTTTCTAATCTTCTACTCTGTGGGTTTGGCTTCCTTGGAAATATACGACTAAATTATCAATATACTGTTAAATTCTTTCCCCGTCGGAGTTCTCCGATCTTTCATTACTGTATTCCGTCCTATCTTTTCAAGTCTCGCAGAAACGGCCACCCAATTTCTATAAGGAAGTGTTTTTGATATTTTATGCCGTATACTGGTCGACTTAGTCCGACTAAAATCTTTTCTCAGTAGAAAATTCATTAAGCTTTGAGGTTTCTCTTTCCGCTTTATTTGCAGTTTTCGAATGAATGTCAGCCCTAACTTTCGTTCTTCCTCTTTTCTCCTCCTTATTTCTGTCTGCTCCATTGCTGCCTTACCACTCACCTTTGTTATTCTTCCTCAACCCCTCCCCAACTCGAGACTTTTATTGTAATTTCATTTTTAAAATAAGATTTCTACTTTATCCGCTTCAAACTAAGATGACGTGCGGTTATATTGGTATTCCCTCTGTCGTTCTCAAAAGCTGAGATTGCTTTTTTCCTTGATATATTGTTTCTTCGTCTCTGTCTATCAGCTTCGACACTGATTTTCTGCTGGAGGAGTGACGTGACTCAACTTCTCGCACTAACTTCTGTTCTGTCCAAAGTTTTCGAATCTTTATTAACCGGAAGATTTGGAAACCTCATAATTTCCCTAATTGTTTCTCATTGTCAATATGGTTTCCATAATGAACTCGATTTATGATCGTTTTAAACTTTTATTCTCCGATTTTGGGACCTCAGTTCTTCAATATTTTCGTGATCGTTTTGGGAATGCTATGTTGGACATGTTCCAAAATATTTGATTGAGAGTGTCTCAAAGTCTTTGATATAAAAATTTCACCATTTCGAAATTCCAATGGACACTCCTCCCCCTCCCCCCGAAAAATAATAAGAATTTCATACCCCTCCCCTTATTTTGGTGGTGCTCATATAACTCAACTTTCCCACATTTTCTCATCCCTTCTACGTTCAACTCTGATCCCCGATTTGACCGTTATTCTCATTCTCGTGTATTATAAGTTAAGTTTAAAGCTTTTCTTTGTTTTCCTCACTTTCAAATGTACTGATTAGGTTAGTGTCAATACTTTATTTTAATAACTCATTGGGTTTCCCCCGACATTGGTGGGTTTCTTTCAGAGCCCGAACTCTGTCTTATTGTGATATTTTCCATCACATATAATTTTAAAAATGTAATTTTTTTTAATTTAAGGAAATTTTGTATTTTGTACGTCACATGAATTTTATTTTGATGATATTTGTTAACACAAGAGCTGTTTAAACCAGGTTTAACAGTGGCCTTTATATTTTGTTACGCATTATATATTTAAGAATATATATATATATATATATATATATATATATATATATATATATATATATATATATATATATATATATATATATATTATATATATATATATATATATATATATATATATATATATATATATATATATATATGTGTGTGTGTGTGTGTGTGTGTGTGTGTGTGTGTGTGTTTCTAAAGCTCTTTTACAACTGTTTAGGGTTAATAAAGGAGGTCGAAATGATCAACCTTACTAGATACCGAGCGGCGTCAGACACGAATGTCATAATATCGAATGTATAATAAATGAATGATAACTTACGACTCATGAGTTTTATTATCCTCATCGGGTATCACTGAGGCTTTGAAATTGTGGAACACAATCCGTACTTACCAATCGAGTCCTTCCTTGCATCGAGTGATACCCTCATACCTGAGAGGATAATAAACCCATGAGTCGCGATAAAACCCATAATGAGTGATGATAAAACCCACGAGTCACTAAAATCCATGAGTCATGATAAAACCCATGAGTCAAGTTATCACCATTCATTTATTACTTACATCGATATTATGTAATTCATAAGGGATGACGCCCCTTCTGCACTCCCAACCGGGATAACTGAGGCCCAGGTGACTTTTGCCCCTGAAAATTGTCATCTCGACCTCCTTCTATCAACCCTCCAACGTTGTAAACGAACTTTAGAAACATCCTGAATATAAACTTTGTATTTATTATTTTTTCTTTTTTAAGTTTAAAGGTAGATTGTTATAAATATACCTGAATATAAATTTTATTTACTATAAAATTAAAATAAAAATTAAAATTGATATCACATTGTTGTTTTATTTTTACCATTTCCGAGAGAAACTAGTGTTTTCTTTCACTATGCTTATAAACATCTTACGCATCATATTTATAATCCAAGTGAACGAGATCATATGGAGGATTTAAGTAACTTTGTTGAAAAAGGTTTGCACATAAAGACACTCTTTTTCACATTTTTATCATTTTTATTAAGTAACTCAATATTATGGTTTGTAAATAAATCGAAAATTGCATTTATTAGTTGCAATTTTTCATCAGAATAGAACGGCCATCTCCAGGAAAGGATTTGTGAAACTATGAATGATTTCCGCATTTAATAGCGCCTTGTTATTTTCATTTCCTGTCGAACTCTTTAAATTCTTACACATTAATGTTAGATCAGTGGCGGCTCGTCACCGCTCGTGGCTAAAATTAGTGGGGTGCGGTTAGAAAATTTTTACCCTATTGTTTAATATTGTGTAAAATAGATAAACATATATAAATAATAACTATGCAAACTTGACACATAAATCTTTTAAAAATTTTTTTTTATTATTTACTTACTAAAGACTAAATTAAACCTATGAATTCAAATAATAACAATAAAACGAAGTAACAAAGACTGTAAAAACGAAAGACTAAGATTAAAAATTTCTTTTTTTTTTTTTATTGTCGCTACGTTTTACCATTTTTGTAACTCCTCTCTCTCTCTCTGCTCTCTCTCTAAATATATATATATATATATATATATATATATATATATATATATATATATATATATATATATATATATATATATATATCTATATATATATATATATATATATATATATATATATATATATATCACTGTTTGAATTTGTAGCAGTTGTTATACATACAATATATTACTCAGTTAATAAGTATTTCAATTCTGTACGGTGCCCTTGTTTGTCAAGCTACGCCCGAGCGTGGGCGGGTAGAGTATGTCGTGGTTCCTGTTGGGTGGGTGGATATATTCACTACAGGAACAATTCTCGCGTTTTACTTTTAGTCCATCGTAGTGGTCGTCAAAACACTTACGCGGACATCTGCTAGGGCCCAGGTTCATCCCAGCAGTGTGAAATTACCTAAGGGGTTATTTTTGAATACCTATCACACTGCGTTGAATTTGTAGCAGTTGTTATACATACAATATATTCCCCGGTTATAAAGTATTTCACTCTGTACGGTGCCCTGTTTGTCGCTACGCCCGAGCGTGGGCGGGTAGAGTGCGTCGTGGTTCCTGTTGGGTGGGTGATATATTCACCACAGGAACAATTCTCGCGCTGTACTTTTAGTCCATCGTGGCGTGGTCGTCAAACACTTACGCGGACATCTGCTAGGGCCCAGGTTCACATCCCAGCAGTGTGAAATTACTTAAGCGGGGTTATTTTTGAATACCTATCACACTGCGTTGAACTTGTAGCAGCTGTTATACATACAATATATTCCCCTGTTATAAAGTATTTAACTCTGCGCGGTGCCCTGTTTGTCGCTACGCCGCGTGGACGGTAGAGTGCGTCGTGGTTCCTGTTGGGTGGGTGGATATTCACCACAGGAACAATTCTCGCGCTTACTTTTAGTCCATCGTGGCGTGGTCGTCAAACACTTACGCGGACATCTGCTAGGCCCAGGTTGACATCCCAGCAGTGTGAAAATTATTTAAGGGGTTATTTTTGAATACCTATCACACTGTGTTGAATTTGTAGCAGTTGTTATACATACAATATATTCCCGGTTATAAGTATTTCACTCTGTGCGGTGCCCTGTTTGTGACGCTACGCCCGAGCGTGGACGGGTAGAGGCGTCGTGGTTCCTGTTGGTTGGGTGATATATTCACCACAGGAACAATTCTCGCGCTTAACTTTTATCCATCGCGGCGTGGTCGTCAAACACTTATGACATCTGCTAGCCCAGGTCTGCCATCCTGGCAGTGTGAAATTACTTATGTTTATTTTTTCTTGATACCTATCACACCGGTGTTGAATTTGTAGCAGTTGTTATACATACAATATATTTCCCGGTTATAAAGTATTTCACTCTGTGCGGCCCTGTTTGTCGCTACGCCCGAGCGTGGACGGTAGAGGCGTCGTGGTTCCTGTTGGGTGGGTGGATATTCACCAGGAATTCTCGCGCTCTACTTTTAGTCCATCGTGGCGTGGTCGTCAAACACTTACGGCGGACATCTGCGGCCCAGGTTCACATCCCAGCAGTGTGAAATTGCTTTCTATGGGTTATTTTTGAATACCTATCGCTCGCGTTGAATTTGTAGCAGTTGTTATACATACAATATATTCCCGGTTATAAAGTATTTCACTCTGTGCGGTGCCCTTGTTTGTCGCTACGCCCGAGCGTGGACGGTAGAGTGCGTCGTGGTTCCTGTTATGGGTGATATATTCAACACAGGAACAATTCTCGCGCTCATTTCTTTTTAGTCCATCGTGGCGTGGTCGTAAAACACTTACGCCATCTGCTAGAGCCCAGGTTCACATCCCAGCAGTGTGAAATTACTTAAGGGGTTATTTTTAAATACCTATCACACGTGTTGAATTTGTAGCAGTTGTTATATATATATATATATATATATATATAGTATAGAAGATATATATATATATATATATATATATATATATATATATATATATATATATATATATATATATATATATATATATATATATATAAGCGTAACTAGAAATATAAAAGATAGAAACGGAGAGATTCTTGTGAGACCGGAAGAAAGAAGTGATGGATGGACAGAACAAGAGGAAGAAGCTGCAGATCAGACGAGGGAGGAGGAAGAGGAGGATGAAGGCGGAGAGATAACGGTGGAGGAATATGAAGAGGCAATAAAAAGGATGAAGAAGGGTAAAGCTCCAGGAGAGGATGGAGTGACTGTGGAGTTGGGGGTGGAGGGAGGAGAGGAACTGAAAAGGAGAATCATCAGTTTGATGACCAAGTGTTGGAGAGAGGGAAGGTGCCGGCAAGGTGGGCTAAAGCAATAATAATATCGATATATAAAGGTAAAGGAGATGCTGGAAGCTGTAATAATTATAGAGGTATCTCACTGATGGACCAATCTGAAGAAATATACGAAAGAATATTGAAGAGGAGGTTGAGAGAGAAGGTAGAGCCGAGACTCGGAGAAGAAAACCACGGGAAAACCAAAACCAAGAGGAACGACGGACCTCTTATTC
>JABUQX010056214.1:22500-32500 GCA_015478945.1 Trachelipus rathkii | reverse complement strand
TTAATTAAGCAAAATGCAAAATGTTTACCCACGCTTAAGTAAACTTGCAAGGAAATACCTGGCCTGTCCTCCAACTAGTGTTCCAAGTGAGAGAGTATTTAGAAATGCTGGGCTAATATATGATGAAAAGAGAATCAGACTCAGTAGAAAAGGCAGAAAAGGCAGAAAATTGATGTCTCTAGCACAACTTTCCCATATTTGAATTTGTAAACTAATGCAAAAAATAATCCATGTAAAATCTCTTTCATTAAGGTCGGAGGTTAGGGAAAGAGTTTGATGGGGTCCATTTGAGTTGGGTCCCCGTTCCACACCCTGATAACAATTATATTAATAGATTGAGACTAAAACTCATATATCTATCTATATCATATTAATTTTAAACATGCAAAAAAACGTTCCAAATTCGTATCGATTTGTTGAATGATGTGGAGCAATATTTTTGAAACTACCATCCTTTCGCCATTACGGTATCCGGCCACATTTTGATTTCCTATATTCTTAATGAAAAGTTTTTAGTAAAAAATTATTTTTTACTTTTGCTTTTTTATCTATATCCTATTAAAAATAAACAGCACGAAAAACGTTACGGTTTTCACTACAATTTTGTCATCATGAGTTTTTTCGGATTGGTTTCCTCGGGCGAGCGAAGCGAGCCCTCTGCGCGTGCGTAGCACGTGCTCAGGGACAAGTCTTGCTCTGTTAGGAGCAAGCCAAAGGCTTGTATATATATATATATATCATATATATATATATCAGCAGTATATATATATATAGAGTATATATATATATATATATATATATATATATATATATATATTTATATATATATATATATAAATGAGTAGTATATATATATATATATATATATATATATATATATATATATATATATATATATATATATATATATATATATATATTAAATGATCTGGGTATCCGCATCCGCGGGATGCGAAAGCGACTTCTGCAGATTCATTATATATATATATATATATATATATATATATATATATATATATATATATATATATATATATATATATATATATATATATATATATATATATATATATATATATATATATATATATATATATATATATATACATATAGTATATATATATATATATATATATATATATACATACAGTATATATATATATATATATATATATATATATATATATATATATATATATATATATATATATATATATATATATATATATATATATATATATATATATATATATATTTGAGGAAGCATTTTATGTTTTAAATCAAAAATTTATTTCTGTACAAACGATATTATAATTGTTCGGTCGGATACCCGACAATCTATTCGGTGCATATCTAACCAGATTTAAAAATAAAGCATCAAATCTGTCTTCGAACTTGCTCAAAGTTTTTGCACTTTTGCAAATAAATACCTTTATAATGAAAAGGGGAAAGATAATTTATCTTAAATATTTATTATTTTGAACTTGAATCTATATAATTTATAATCTTAAAGACTAATTTGATATAAATCCCTTCCAAATCATTTATATGTTATTCCTTTTTAATAAAGTTTAAAAGATCAATATTAAAATGTTTACCTAATGAATGAACATTAGGAATAACTTTCCCAGCTATTAATAACTCACTACAATATACAAATTAACTATGCCCTCTGGCATGTTCCAGGGCAAGCTGCTTAGATAATTCACCAATCTCTTCTTCTGTCATACCATCACATTGACCGTAACCGGTTGGGCAATATTCATACTTCTCGCCATAAGGCGATGACGTCAGAATCGTTATATTAAAGAAAAATGCTATTCCAAAAAAGATGATGAAGAGTAAACGATCTATAACTCTGGAAACAAATTTCCATTGAATTTGAAGATTTTGGTCTTTCGTATTTTTATGATCTAACCATTCCCTTTTCCGTGCATGTTCCGCCATAGTTTCCATGGCATGAACAACTCTTCTCTGGAAACTGTCTGTAATATATATATATATATATATATATATATATATATATATATATATATATATATAGTAGTTATATATAGTATATATATATATATATATATATATATATATATATATATATATATATATATATATATAGTATATATATATATATATATATATATATATACAGTGGCGTATCATAGCTATAAATATATCTCCCGAAATTTTTTTTTAGATTACTAAAAATTTTTTTATGTATCATATCCAAGTTAATTAATATAAAGTGCAGAGGTTAAATTAAATTAAACGATAAAATTAAAATTAAAATTAAATTAATTAAAATTAAATTAAAATTAAACGATATTGGCAATTTTATAGGTACGGTATTTAGCAAAGGGAAAAGTGGAAATATTAAAATATCTCTGGAAACCAGATTCAAAACATATATTTCCTGCTCAGGAAGGCAAAGGTCGGGAAAGATATTTTCAGATAAGTGGCTAGCTTACTCTGATAAAACGTTGGGGTTATTGTTCAAATTGCGCATTGTTTTTGGAAACAAAAGAAGAAGGTAAAGGAAAACAACAGGAATTGTGTGTTTTCTCGAGACAGTATCTGCTTTAAGAAAGCCATTGAATCTTTCAAAAACACGAGGCAACTAATATCCCAAAGAATCGGTGGAAGAGAGATTTACTGAAGAAAAGCAGGTTCAAGGGAAAATCGAGAGCATCGACAAACAGATTGACATCCAGAAGAAAATGGGGGCCGAAGACAGTAGAAAGCGGCCCCAATTGTTGAAACAATTCGATTCTGTTGTAAGCAAAATATATCGTTACGTGGACATCATGACTCAGGTCGTATCGAACTCTCTTGGCCTGTGGGAACGATGGCACACTTTTCGGGGTCTTTTAAGATATCGTGTTAATGCTGGGACCATGTTCTTCAGAACATTTAAAATCTTAGGTAGAAATGCCATGTATATCAGTTTCACAGTCCAAAATGCTCTTATTCAGTCATTTGCGCATCTCATTCTAAAGTAAAATTGTGCAAAAACATAAATAAAGTAATTTTTTTACTGTCCTAGCCGATGAGACGACCGATGTGTCCTAGAAAGAACATTTCGTTGTGTGCGCATTACGTTGATATTGATACTTCCTACCGTCAAAGAAGATTTTTTGTATTAATTGAAGTAAAAGTAACTGAACTTGGTTTGAATACAAATAATCTAAGAGGACAAGGGTATGACGGTGCAGCAGCAATGAGTGGTGAGTTCAGCAGTGTTCAGAAAGTAATAAAGGAAAATGTCACAAAAGCTATTTATACTGCTGCTTTTACTGCTTAAATTTATGCCTTCCTACAGGCGCTTCAGTTCAGATCATTCGAAATGCACTGGATTAATATCAGAATGTTGTATATTTTATTGTGGGTGCTAAGAGAAAATTTTTTTTTTAGAAAAAATAGAACTTATTCCTAAGAGTAGCAAAAAGAGATTAAAAAGTTTGCGAAACTCGCTGGTGCCAACGGTATGAATCGGTTTTATTATTTAAAGAGATGATAAACCCGATAATAGCAGCTTTAGAACACAGAAACTCCTCGGCTGAGTTCAATTATCAGACTTTAATAAACAATGTTTATAGAGCATCTTTTCTGGTTTCCTTTTTTGTTTTAAACAGACTATTAAGTTTAACATACAATCTTTCAAAACGATTGCAGACACACGTTATTGATTTGGTGAGTGCATATAATGAAGTGAATCTAGTTAAAACTAAACTTGAAGCCATCAGAGAAAATGCAACATTAGAATTTCAGTAGATTTTTGAAGAATGTGTAAGCGCATCTGAATCTGAGCTGGGTATTTAAATTGCTGTACCAAGAATTAACAAATTCCAAAAATACAGACCCAACATTCCTACTATCGACCCACAGACATATTATCGCACATCCATTTTTTATACCATTTTTGGATGATTTAATATCAGCATTAGGAGAGAGGTTTTAAATCATAAAGAAATTATATCTTCCTTGCAATTTGTCATACCGAACAGGTGTAATGTGCCATATGAGAAGATAAAAGATTGTGTAATATTTTACAAGGAAGATCTCGAAAGCCCAATTGAAGATTTAGTAAAAGCAGAATGGGATTTATGGAAGTTGAAATGGCATCACAGCACAGATCGTCCAAAAACAGCAATAGACGGACTAGTTTCTTGTTCGCAGTCACAATTTCCAAATATTTACATCTTGTTGCAAATACTGGCAATTTTACCCGTGTCTACTGCTTCAGTAGAAAAACTTTTCAACAAGACATCTGAAACCTACGTGAAAGAGAAAAAAAAAAAAACTATTGAAGATGAAAGACTTACTGGACTCTTGCCCTCCGCTAGTAATCGAATATTGACATAAAAACTGAATATGTTATCTCGGACTTGCTCACTCATGCCCGGCGATTAAAGTTAACATCAGGTAAGATGATTTTAGTAATTTATAGAATTATTCCCATTTTTCTTAGAAATTTAATATTTGGTCCTTCCACTTTTATATAGTATATATATATATATATATATATATATATATATATATATATATATATATATATATATATATATATATATAGTATATATATATATATATATATATATATATATATATATATATAAATTTATATATATATAGTCAAATATATATATATATATATATATATATATATATTTATATATATATATATATATATATCTATATATATATATAGTATATATATATATATATATATATATATATTTCTTTCTATATATATATATATATATATATATATATCCCGAATTTATGAAAATATTTTTTTCCAAAACATCGTACAAAATCGTACATGGAAAGAGAATAAAGTAGAAGAGAGGTTCCCAGTCACTGGCAACCACGCCAACAGATTTTTCTTCCTATGATCCAACTAACCAACTGAGGCATATATATATATATATATATATATATATATATATATATATATATATATATATATATATATATATATATATATATATATATATATATATATATATATATATATATATATATATATATATATAGGGCATATTTGTGATTTGATCGGTAACTACAGAGGTAGAAGCTTTATGAGGTTGTTGAGTCAAGTTTGGCGAGATTGTTGCGTCGAGGAGATTAACTTCTCTCTCTCCTCTCTTCTTCTTCTTCCTCTCTCTCTTTATATATATATATATATATATATATATATAGTATATATAGTATATATATATATATATATATATATATATATATATATATATATATATAGTAAGTATATATATATATATATATATATATATATATATATATATATATTCATAGTTAGGTTAGGTTAACTTATGTACCTAACCTAACCAAACTTGTTATGAATAATATATATATATATATATTCATTCCACTATATATATATATATATATATATATATATATATATATATATATATATATATATATATATATATATAGAGAGAGAGAGAGAGAGAGAGAGTGAAAGAGAGTCAATCGCCTCGACTCAACAACCTCGCAAAACTTCTACTCTCGGTAGTTACCGATCAAAATCTACAAATATATACCAATATATATATATATATATATATATATATATATATATATATATATATATATATATATATATATATATATATATATATATATATATATATATCTTGGCTTCCATGTTAAATGGAAGGTAACCCCATCTCACGAACTCTGATATAGGTAATATTTTATAGGCTTTGCACTTAAGGATAGGGAGGTGGAAGGGGGCGAAATTTTTAAGAGTAAAATGTTTAGTGTTCTTTCCTAGTTTCAAAGGAGCATTTAATTAAGTTTGGTGTGTGTCTACTATTTAATTTAAAAAAGTTTATATTCTTGAAATTGAGGTGGGTGAATTCAGACGAGTGTTAAGGTTTTCTCAGCTTTGAATGGGTCTGGGGAGGGCGGAATGGGTATTTGTGAAGGATTTGGTATGCGAAACCAGAGGTCTTGATGATGCTTGCTTTTATTGTTCGTACAGCTGTTTTATGGAGAAGAAATGAATGTTGTAGAATCGAATGGAAGAACAAGGGTAAATAAAGCAGGAGGTCTTCAGCATGTCTTATGTAATTTTCAGAAAGCAGTGAATGGTGTGTTTTGTTCTGTGATAGAATTTGTAGTCGACATACTTTGGTAATGTCTGGGTTGGAAATACTTTGTTTCATGGTATAGAGACGTCGCATTAGAAAATGTTTTGGTAGAACTTTAATATTTGAAACCTGATTTAGAGTTTCTATAAGTTATTTTTTATTATTATGGTGGTTGATACTTAGTATCTAGCTGAAGAGGTAATTTAGGGCAGATATTTTAACTTGTTTGTATATACTGTAGAGATGAAAGGGAACTTCCATTACTGAAATCACTCAGCAAAAGTTTACAAATGAGTTTAATTCTTGTTTCTTGGGGCTTATATATCAGATGGATTAGATAGAACATATGGGATGAATAATGTTATTCCTATGATTTTGTTTCTACTGAATTACGGAAATTAAAGCTTTGAGAGAAGAATATGTTAATGGAATTCTCTGCAATGATTTTAAATCATCTACGCATTAATATAATTTTTAAAAGTAATTACTAGCAGTATTGCGGATCTCCTGTGAGCCGGTAAATATTTCTGCTGCTCCGGCAAATAATTTTTAAATTGTTCGGGTCTGTTCCACCATCGTAAAATTACCCGTCTCCGGCTCCTTATTCCTCCGATACATTTATTTTATAGTAAATGTTTTATTTGTTCGACTCTAGTTTTGAACCCTGGTTACGAGATAGTAGTCAATTTCTGCAGCACTGTATCCAGAAATTTCCACTTCAATTGTTACAATTAGGTTATAAAGATATTTTAATGATCAGCCTTTTGTCCAATTCCAGGAAGACTCTCAACGTAAGTTTGTAAATCATCAGGAACTCTATTAAAAAGTTCTTTTAACAGACGGAAAATGAAGCTACAATATCCCATGTCCAGTACGATTGGTGAAAGAGTTACTGTGAGCGTTAACTAATTCTAATCTAATACTTTCTCGCTAACTGACAATGAACTGTCATTACTGATGATCATTATTTCAGCATCAAATGAATTGTAATTATAGAATATTGAATATTATACGATTTGCTAAAATTTTTGGCTAGGAGACAGAGATTTTTAATTAAAAATTTCAGAAATTTGATTCGCTTCCAAATAATGTTCTTTATATAATCTCAAAATTTAAATGGATTTTCCACGATTTAATGCCGCTGAGAGAATTTTTTTTTTGTGGTGGTAGTGTGGGATGGATTGTTATGAACGGGGGTTTTCAAGCGCACAGCGCACATTGTGGCAGGAGTCTTGATTTATTTTTCGAAGGAGAGGCTCATATTTTGGCTGGCTTTTGAATGAAACCTATTTGGGTTTCTTGAGGATTGAAAGAAAGAAAATGAGACGACGAAAAGCTGAAGACATACTATACTGTGGTGCATGAAGATCAGCATAATTACCTTTCTTGATCTTTTAACTTGCTCAGTCGTTTTAAATAGGAGAATGATAAGGACGTCTTACCTCTCGATAACTAACTCCTTTTTAATTTACACATTTTCCTCTGGGTGATTGTTTTATTGAAAAACAATGAGGAATTGATATATATTTATATAACTCGCTTTTTTAAGTAGTATTATAGAAAAATATGTGGCGTTGTCAGTTTGCGGAACGAAGGAATAATCAACGTCATCAAATTTGGCATTAGCCTGTCTGGCGGTTTATTTTAATGTTTTAACCACTAATTGCGTTGGTGAGGTTAAGCACGCCATAATGAAAGTAATGACATTAAAAGTTTGTCGCTGTTCAAGTCCGGTGAACGAGGAGGAAAGGGGGGGCAGGGTGCCAATCACCATTACCAAATTTGCCATTATTCTGCCTGGTAGCGTGCCATAATGTTTTAACCACTGAAACACGTTTTTGAGGTGTCAAACTTTCCATAATGAATTCTCAGAATACAACCTACGCGATAATCAAATCACAAATGTCGGCGAACATTTTGAAAAAATTGACAACGAAACAAAATGGTGTCACTACATAAAATCACCATATATAATATATACTATATACTAGTATATATATATAGTCTTATATATATAACTATATATAATATTATATAATATATTATCTATATATATATATAGATATATATATTAATATATTATATAGTATATAATATATATATATATATATATATATCCATATAGCACAGATGGTGTTTTACGACCGTCAGTTTTGATTTTTTTTTGTTTTTTTTTTTTAATAGTATTGCAGTATATGATTCTAACAATGAATTTCAGTGGTTACGGCACATGATTCAAAAGTTCGAAAATATTTTAAATAATTGTTTTAAAAATCACATTCTATGTTAAATATTTTTCTCAAAAATGAAAATATTCTTCGAAACGTTTAACGACGCTTACAGAAAAAACCAAATTAATATTTGAATCAGCGTATGAAGCATTGCCAAAATGTTAAATATATATATTATATATATATAGATAATATTATATATATATATATATATATAATATATTTAAAATCTGTAATTTTATATTTAATATCTATGTATACTTATAGTATATTAAGGGGGCTCGAGCCGACGGGGGACAGAGGGCCCGGGGACGTTTTCCATACCGCGTAGGGGAGGGCGGAGCGAACCCCCGCGACACTCCAAATACCGAGAGGCGGGCGTTCCGGAACCCTCCGCGGAGGGTGGAAATAGTACCTACCTGTCGTTCCCCGGCAGAGGCCGAGAGACCCCGACGTCCTGCCATTTTGCGGTTTACCCTTGGGTATTCTTAGTTTGAAAAAAACACCCAAAAAATAAAAAAAATATTACTAAAAAAATTAATTTTAAAAAATTATTTAAAATATTTTGAACTGTTTGAAGCATGTCGTTACCACTTAAATTCATGTAGTATCAGATATACTAGCAAAATGTTTAAAAAAAAAAAACAAAAAAAAAATTTAAACTGACGGAGTCGTAAAACTGAAAAGGTCCTATATATTTTTGAAACATTGATTAGTAGGATCAGTATACTAGAAAATATATTAAAAAAAAAAAAAAAAATCAAAACTGACGAGAGTCGTTTAAACAGATAAGGTCCTTATATCATATATATATATCATAGTATATATATAAAATATATATATATATTATATATACTATATATAATATATAGCATTATATATAAATACTATATTATATATATAGTATATATATATAAAGTCTTAGTTGTTTAGCAACTAAAATAAATGTTAATAAAGACAATTTTCCCTTTTACTAAATTAATCAGTTATATTTGAAATGGTCCTCTGATGCCACCTTTACAATCTATTGTATCGCACCTGACAAGCAAATAGGGACTCTTTATTTCTGTTTACAATATAGATAGTATATATATTATATATATATATATATATAATATATATATATATATTCATATATATATATATAAATAATATATAATATATATTATATATATATACTATATATATATATATATATATAATAAAATTAATTCAAGGTGCGGCACGAATGAGAAAGTTAACGTCGTTAATTCTTAATCGTTAACAAAAATAATTAACGACGTTAATCATTAAAGCGTTTATCGGTAAAGAATGTAGCGGAAGTTAACGTTAATCGTTAACGTTAACCGTCATTCCAACAATATGTAGATAGTAATAATTATTTGTTAATATTTCTTTTATTATAATTAAATCCCTAACAATATTAATTAATGACTATAAGCTTATTCAGACAAATTAATTAGGCTTACCTTATAGCAGATGCTTTTGCGCTTTGCCGAAGGAATACTTCCAAGCCCGTAAATACCTTATTAATTATACTCAAACCGCGGTGTCCGAAAAAGAATTCCCCAGTTTCATGCGTTTATTACTAACAGCAAATATACAATATCCATTATATATCATACATCAAGGTGCGAAGAGTAAGTTGCATTAGTT
>JABUQX010056214.1:5000-15000 GCA_015478945.1 Trachelipus rathkii | reverse complement strand
ATAATAATATAATAACAATAAATAACAATAATAATAATATAATAATGATAATAAATAATAAAATAATAATAATAATAATAATAATAATAATAATAATAATAATAAGAATAATAAAATAATAATAATAATAATAATAATTATGTAAATATAATTAATAATATTAATAATCTAATAATAATAATAAAATAATAATAATAATAATAGATTATAATGAATTAATAATAATAGTAATAATAATAAGTAATAATAATAATAAATAATAATAATTAATAATAATAATAAAATAATAATAATAATATTAATAATAATCATCCAATAATAATAATAATAATAATAATAATAAATAATAATCAATAATATAATAATAATGATAAAGTAGTAGCGGGGGTCATATTGTTAAAAATGACTTGACCTTTCTGACCGCCAGGTTGTTTCCTGAGGGTATTTTTACCTGACCTTGACCTTTTTTACCCTTTTGGCTTGACCTTTTATGGCTTGACCTTTTTTGAGCCCCATAATTTTTTACCTGACCTGACCTTTTTGGGCCTTGAACTTTTTTGGGCCTTTACCTTTTTTCGGCCACCTCTTTGATCTTCCCATGGCGTAAGTTTTTGCCCACGGTATTTTTTGAGAACCCTAATTTTTAGAGAAACCCTAATTTTTGAGAACCCAATTTTTGAGAACCCTAATTTTTTAGCACCCTAATTTTTTTTGGCAACCCTAATTTTTAGCACCCTTTCGAAGGAAAGGTGCGACCAACACGTTGCGTAGCAACCGTTGTACGTATTACCCCCCTATTTTACGCCTCCCTAATTTTTTCGACCGTGGGCAATTTTTGCCCACGTTTTTGATCTTCTTTACGGCTTAGCCCTAATTTTTGATTTTGTCTTACCTTGTTTTGACCTTGCCTGATACCATGGGTCAATTTTGGCCACGTTAATAATTTTTGGCTACCCCTTGGTCTTCCATGGGTCATTTTGGCCCACAATTTTTTGACCAACCCTTTGGTCTTCCATGCGGTCAATTTTGACCCACGGTGATTTTTTGATCTTCCTTTAGGGCCTTAGCCCTAATTTTTGATGTCTTTAACTTGTTTGACCATTGATATTCGGCATTAACCCCCCACTTTGCCGTTACACCATGCCGGTCATTTTTTGACCACGCCAAATTATATGCTGCGCCACTCGGATGCCCACCCGTCACATATTTCGTTCCTACTAACTTGAACGCCTGTATGGACCTACCCCAACTTGAAACCTGACACACGTGCGCGTGCGCGCCACACAACACACACAACCCACCCCACACAACACACACACACCACACACACATACACAATTCACTAAAGGAGGGGGGGGGGGGGGGGGGGGGGGGGGGGGGGGGGGCGGCGGGGGGGGGGGGGGGGGACATTTACCATAGACACCTTACATTTACACTTATCCACACGTACGCGTGGCACAACTCCAAAGCTTGACAGATACCATAGGTCAAATTTTTTGCCCACGGTCATTTTTTGTCCTTCCTTATGGACTTAGCCCTTTTTTGATATCTTAACCTTGTTTGACCATGATATTCTCCTTTGACCTTTTGTTATTCTACGGTACAATTTTGATGCCTCAGCATTATTGATGCCTCCCAACTTTGATGCCTCAACTTTAATGACTCACAATCACCATAAGGAGTATCTAGTGATGTTCTATTAGTGTTCTATGAGTATTAGATGAGTTCCAGGTGAGTGCCAGGTGAGTATGCCAAGTGAGTGCCAAGGAGTGCCAATGAGTGCCAAGTGAGTGCCAGATGAGTGCCAAAGTGAGCTGCCACATAGGCAAGTGAGTGCCACATAGCGCCAACTGAGTGCCACTTTTTTCAGGCCTTTTAGCCTCCCTGAGCCTAGAATAGCCCTAATATAGGTGTCTACCCCTAGGTAATAAGTTATGAGGAATCGATTGGATATTACAACCTGCTAGAATGCTTCCTACTATGAGTTAGTATTTTCTAACACTTTATAGCATGACAGAATATATATCTCTAAAGAGTTACACATTTGAGACAGTGATCGCACGCTTCAGAGTTCGAGTCCGAGTTCCGCCAGGATCAACCCAACCGCGAACCGCCGCCCGCGTTGCGCCAGCAGGCGCAAATTTCGCGGAACCGCTCCCGGCCGCGTGCGCCCTGCAGGCGCAATATTTCCGCGTAACGCCCGCCCGGCGTCGCGTCCGGCAGACGCAAATTCCCGCGATGAAAAACGCAAAAAATATGATATCAATGCTAAACTAGTCATAGAATTTCGTTTCAAATATACTATGAGTCATTCACTTTTACTACAATTGTACGAAATTTTATTAAAAACAGTATACTTTACATTACCTTAAAGCAGTAAAAACATAGAGGTGTTTATTACCTAACACCTAGGCGGATTAGTATTTCCTTTTTTACTTGCTTTACTGCTTTAACTTCTGCGCTTTACTGCTTAACTCATGTTTACTGCTTTAACTTTCTGCTTTATGCTTGTAACTTTCTCCTTTACTCTTTAACTTTCTGCTTTACGCTTAACTTTCTGCGCTATTACTGCCTTTACTTTCTGTTCCTAATGCTTTAATCTCATACGTTACAAACTTTTTGCAGCAAAGATTGTAAAAAAATAGAGGTTCTACCTAACCCTGGGGATTAGTATGCTTTTTTTTTTACTCTTTACTGCTTTAACTTTCTGTTTACTGCTTTAACTTCTGCTTTACTGCTTTAACTTTCTGCTTTACTGTCTTAACTTATATATTTATTATCATTATGTTTTCTTTTATATTTTTTATTTTGTTTTAATTACTTTTTATTATATTTCTATTTTTATTTTTGTTTTAATATTTTTTATTTTTAATTTGTTATGTAAGAATAAAAACACACAGAGTTTCTGTTATATAAACATTTTATTTAATAAAATTGCTACGAAATTTTGATAAAAACCTATTTATAATATACGAGTTTAAGGAAGTAAAATCGCGTTTTTGCATTTTTAAAGCATTATTAATAATCAGAAACTATAAAATCATTGAATCAAATTTTAGGCATCAAATATATTTACAAATTTATTAAAACATACATCATTTAAAAACATATATTGAATTATATATAATAGACTGCACATAAATTGAAATAGGGGTTGAACAGGGTAAGACATAGTTTTTACACAGCTTACACATTATTATATTTTAAAAAATAAATGAAATATAATGATTATTCAATATAAATTTAAGTTCAAGAACAATTATGTGCGAACAGTATCGCTTTTTGCCTATAAACGAAATCAAATGTCCCTGTTGAGCGTGATCTGTGGACGAGCAATGTATGAATATGAAGAGGTGTCCTTCTCAACTTTACAGAGTTTATTTCGCTAAATAGCAAACACACCTAAAAAGCGAGGTTCATTTTTAAACACCGATTTTATTTCCTTCTTCTTTCATCTTTAATAATTCAAAAGTACGTTGCGTACTCTGTCAATTTCAATGAGTTGAGGATGCTCAAGATAGACCACTACAGTGATGGGCGATTGTAGAATCGATCCAAAAGAGAGATTTAGTCCTAAGGTGCCCTTTCTCAAAATGTTTAAATGATAGGCGTTACAAGCTGAATGAAAGGTCTGCAGTAAGATCATACGCATATAAATTACTATTCTTTGCGTATTCTTCAAGATTTAAGCCTGTCCCACTATCATTACATGATACAGTATTGGATATTAAATCGTAAAAAGGTCGAGTACAGAGAGATAGGTCTTCGTTGTATAACATTTCATAATCACGTCCGTGAGGCAGTCCATTCACATGTAAACTGATACCCCTAAGTCCGAAAGGTGTGAATTTATAGGGCGACTTTTTATAATTTCCCGGAGTATGGCTTCATGCTCCACAATCCCTATTATACTTTCTGTGGTAAATTTCCGTTCACTATGTTAGGTATATTGATACTCGATAATCCTTGAGTGAAATTAAATATCTTGTTTTCAACTCTCTTAATAGGGTACTTTGCTTTAGTATTCAAAAGCGAATTTTCAATTTCCAAATGACGCTGTGGTGATAATTTCACTTTTCTGACATAGAGATAAGCCTCCAACAGTTTGAAAACAGGTTCTGGACATACAGCTGTAGCAGTAGGTTTACTTTTAATTTTAAGAGCAAATTTAGGATTTGAACGTGATAAAATGATTCTAGTATCTACAGATGGTAGAATGAGTCTCTCTTGAGAGAAGATATCGCCATTTAATCGACCGAAAATTCATAAGTATATTTATGACTCTAGCTGTTTATACTATATGTGCAGCTTCTCTTTGAAAACTATAAAAACCACATATTTCGAGATGAGACTGTTTAGCATCGTCTGAATAATTTAACAAATGCTCTATATAGCTTCTATAAGGATAATTAGCCGTGCCGCCCCTAGTGAAGTTCCGTTAAGATAGACTTCAAGCTGTGTGAAACATGTATAGAAATTTGATTCTATATATACTATATGGTCATCACCCGTAGGAAGATCTGTACCATCAGGTTTTGTGAATTTCGTTTTTACATATAAAAACACATTAGAGGGGTCTAGGTACTGATCAGAAGTACCTGGAATATTGAACTCTAGAGGAACATCTGTATTGGTAATTGATGCAGAGGATTAATACTGATAAAGTTGGACTCGCTAACGCTAATCTGTTAGGGTCATTGAGAAAGATCCAATTCACTCTTACAACAATCAGTCTAGAGGAATGAATGAAATGCATCTTGCATGTTTGCGAGCGCTGGCGATATAATAACATTTTCATGAAAAACCCTTACTTATTACAGTTAAACACACCTCGTAAAAAGTTATCAGTTATAATTTAATAGCAAATACCCATCAATACATTTTTTCTTAAAGGTTTTTTCCGCTAGTCTTTATTCTTTATACAATCTTCTTGTCTCGAACCTTGTCCTGACATTTTACGTCTTATTTTGCTTAAACATCATCCAACATCTCATCTGAAACATCGGCAATACGTCTTTTTAATGCTGTACGAGGATTATTTCCTGCAGCAATATCTTGAATAGTATGCAAAACCTGTTCTTATAGCTTTTTTACCTATATATTCCCACCTCTCCTGAGTAGAGGCCTTGCACTTCTCCATAGCTTGGCAAAAAATTCACCAAGGCCATACCCCCTCTGCATTTTTGTTCCCCTGAATACCCTTTCCATTTTTGTACCCCTGAATACCCTTTCTTCCTCCATTATTACAGGAGTGTATCTTTCTTATACTATCTTTACACTGCGAGAGTATGTTAATTAATGAAAAAAATTATCGACTACACCTCTTATTATTCCATATATTGGCTGTAATATACTTGCATATGCTTCTCTTCTAATATAACTTTAGCATAAAACAATGCACCGGTGTGTGAAGGAAAAGTATTTCCTTCTACATCTTTTATATGCATGCGTACAGAGTCAAAATTTGATCTATTCAGAGGTAGAATAATGAACATTAGGGAATGTTATAACTTTACTCTCTTTGGAAAAATATATACTCTTAAAAAGGAGCTTTAGTAATACCTACATATTGATTACTCAATTATATTTGTATAGACATAAGCCATACTTGGATGATTGAGGATCTTCGATGGGGACATGTCATATGCAGACTCCGATCTGCTCATCTTTTTGTTCATGTGGAGTCATGCGTTATTCTCTACAGATAGTATAACCCTCTTCAACATAGTAGGGATATCATGAAGAATATCCAACTCAGCATCACGTCTGCGAATATGTTTGCGCTGCCATGATGAGCGTTCGAGAAAAAACATGTCACGGTCTCGTAGGTTTACACTTACTTTTGAGCTTAAAGATATTATTACTTTATCTTCATAGGTACGCATTTCAGGTTTTGTATACCAAGTCCTTACACATAATACTCATATCAAAGAGAACGTTTTTAAAGACTAAAGTAGCAGGCGCTTCAATGAAGTATTCTTTGGTACCAAATGAAGTCGTATTCAGCTTTGTAGCAATTGTAGTCCTTTTCAGATCACGAGTATCTTTCACTTGTAATATAGTTTCAACACATTCTACACTTCTGTACACCAACATCCAGAATAGATTGTGAGGTAAATTTTCTATGTCCGTATTTAATATCATTTCACATAATCCTACTTCGTATGCCTCTCTTTCAAGTTGTATAGGATTCATTAGCACAGTTGTAAAATCCGAGAGTTTATTATCAGGATGTAAATCCAAGGAGGCTGAAGAAGGCAGAGTTAAATAAAAATGATCTACACTCTCCATGATTATAATGACAACTGATTAATGATTCTTAACTTCACTTGCATTTATATAAGTATTAAACTTAGCAGGATATCCCCTCCATTTCACAAGTAACTGCTTATTTTTTCCTTTACCTCTCGTAGTTAATATTTTTTCAATTTTATATTCATGAGTTACAGGATTGAACCTTACTTTTTGTATTTTCTGTTTATAAAATCCGCCTTTTATTTTTTCACCATTTAAATCTTTCAGATAATATAACTTTAAACTATCACGACTGAATGACCGGATATTGTGCACTTTAAAAAAACTTTCCGTAGTCCAACCGGATTCATTATCCTTTTCTAACCTTTTCTTCTGTTCGAGAAACTCTTACATAATCGTTTACCTTTATTCCCTGAATATCTTTATTTTGTTTTCTTTTTCATCCATATGCGCCATACGTCCTCTAGTTTTTGACATCTCTAAAGGAGTTGACTTTATAGTTCTATGGTAAGACCTGTTATAAGAATAAGCCAGATCGTCCAGTATTTCAATATATTTAAAAGTATTCATTTTAGTAAAATACCTATGCATGCGTTCTTTAATAGTACGTTGGACTCTTTCAACTATTGCCGCTTTGTTTACGGAAAATGTATTGTAATAGCTTATACCATACTCCCAGAGCATCTCCTGAAACTCTCGCCCTTTGAATTCCATTCCTGAATCTGTCCAAAATGATTTGGGTGTTCTCCTCTCATCCTTTATAATTTCAAGTACTGCATCGGTAACTGTAGCTGATCTTTTATCTTTTATCGGTCTCAACCACAAGTATCTAGAGTATACGTCAATTGTAAAAAGTATATATTGAAAACCTTCATTATAAGAGCTGTATTTAATCATTTCCGATAAATCTAACTGCCAAACGCTATCGAGCTGCGGAGATATGGTTTTCGTGTAGGAAATTTTCATTTTTACTTACAGATTTATATGTAGAGAATAAAATGCCTCTTTACACCCTTACCAAATATGCTTTAACTTCTTTTTACTCAAATGATTAGATACCTTAAAAGCAAAACCTAGTGAAACCCCCAAAACATAATTGGCCGCCCTCAGAATTTGAAAGTAAATACTTAATCAAACTACCTCATTCGCCTCATGTGATCTTACTGACACACCGTGATAGGTAGATAATATATATAATATAATAATATATATATTATATATATATTATATATATATATAATAATATATATATATATATATATATATAATATATATATAATATATATATATATATAATATAATAATATAATATATATATATTATGATTGTTATTGTGATATTAGGTCACAAGGGAAAAAGAAAGAGAAAAAGATTTTAAATAACATTTATTATACACAAACATTACAACTAAATATATATGATAATACATAATTACGATTTAATCCAACTAGACCTATTATAAGGTGTTTTTCTTAGTCGGCTTCTGGTAACACGTTTAAATTTATCTGATGCGTAAGAAGTGCCTGATGGACTTGAATCAGGTCTTGGCGTAACGGGGATATTATCTAAGTTTGCTAATCCGGCTTGTATTTAGATTAAACTTCGCGGGAAAATTTAATAGTCTGAAGTTCTTGTTAATCAGTTCCAGCCTTTTACAGAGCTCCTTTCTTCATTTACGTAGAGATCACTAATCAAATCGCACAATTATTTGAGCATTTAACTATTTCATCATCAATTACGATCTGTCCGGCTTCATTCAAAGAACTAATTGGTCTTAAAATATTATATAAAGCTATTCCTGATTTACGCACCTCTATTTGGCAGGCTCTCCTCTAGGATATTTTAAAATTTATCTTCATTTTTCACTTCAAGTTTTTACTTCATAGGTATATCTACATTCATCGCGTTACCGGGATACGTAGGTTTATCTGTAGGTGCAAGTCTTTAGATCTATCAATTTTTGTATGCATCTTGGTATAAAGGCGCTTCTCATGATGTTTAATGTCTGAATTTAATCATTCTGACACTTCTCTCGTAATTGCCGTTATCTGTTCAACTTTAGATCATATAAGCTTGGAGTAGAGTGGCTGTGAAAAGCTAATGAATCGTTCACAATATAAGGATTCTGCTGGTGCAGCTGTTGTTGCTGATGTGAAACAGGTTTTAATGTCAATGCATTGGGGTGTAATATCTGCGTATATGG
Source organism: Trachelipus rathkii (assembly GCA_015478945.1). Classification (NCBI taxonomy): domain Eukaryota; kingdom Metazoa; phylum Arthropoda; class Malacostraca; order Isopoda; family Trachelipodidae; genus Trachelipus; species Trachelipus rathkii. Next base: position 6,542 of record JABUQX010056214.1, on the reverse strand, counting down.
GGGTAGTGAATGATGAAACTGTGATTGTGGATTTTGCGCAAGGTGTGGCAATAACTGGCCATATTGAGGTTGTGAATGATGAATCGGCTGAAATGAATTCTGTACAGATGCTGTATTATTATACTTCATTTTCTCATACTCATTATATGGAAGTACAGCAACCTTCTTCATTATGGGGACAACCACTTAGATATTAGTGGAGCTATAACTGAGAAGAGTAATGGTAGGAATACTCCTCCTCCTCTCTGTAGTAACTTCTTTTTATTTTTCAGATTTTTTATATTGAAGGAGAGTTTTTTAATGATGTTTCTATAACGACGTAGCTTTACCTTCTGAGGTCTGTTTAAAGGAACATTTCCTTTTATAACATTTAAACAGACTTCGACATACACACTGGATGTTTAATTTCTCATCCTCACTAATTAGTTTACGTTTTCAGAAGTTTCAGCTTTCTGAAGTTTTTTATAAGAGGTAAATACTTTGCAACTAGAGCACTCATTATTCAGGTATGTATACAGTTTCTATCTCATACGGAAGAATGTTGGTACGGAGCACTCTGGCTGTTTTTGGGGTGAAGTTTCACACATCAAATAAACCGTGGAGGGTCGAAGTAACCTCTTTATATACTTTTAAGAACTCTTTCCTTTGAAGCGGAAACATTTGAGTTGCCAATACATTAATTTGACTCATGTCTCTTCTCTGGCCAAACAAAAGCAGATATTGTGTGTTTAAAGAAACGCTTCTCATATGCTTGCTTTGATGAAAAATATTTTGAGTTATGAAAAACACAGAGATATTTAGATGGTGAGAATAAACTGTGAACGCTTCTGCTATTTTCAAATTCAATTTGTGCATTAAATCATCTAATACAATAATTTTGTGGCCTATATTGTCCAGCGATCTAATATCGTATATGCCTTCATGAAAATGAATAAACATTTTTATATTCTTTAAATTTTTCCTGATAAAAATTATATTATAACACCATATTATTTTACAGGGGTTTGTTCAAAAATCTCCCATTTCCTTCTAAAATATTTAAATAAATAGAAAGGTTTTACCAACATTCCTGTCGGCCCAGGCTACAAGACATGGTTTGCGCGGACTCCGGACGTAAAATTTCTCAATCATACTTCTTCAAGATAGAGTAATGAAATAATGAGTTTAAAATTGAAAGTTGTTCAAAGCAGTAAAATATATGTTTTAATAAAAATGTTTAACTGTTTATAAATAAAAATGTTTATATATACAGGAAACTCTGTGTGTTTTTATTCTTCATTACAAATTAAAAATTAAAAAAGTTTTTAAAACAAAAATGAAAAATAGAAATAATAAATAAAGAAGTAATAAAACAAAATAAAAAATATAAAAGAAAACATAATGATAATAAAATTATATGAGTTAAAACAGTAAAGCAGAAAGTAAAGCAAAGTTAAAGCAGAAAGTTAAGCAGTAAAACAGAAAGTTAAAGCAGTAAAGCAGCGTAAAACAAAAAGCATTACTAACCCCTAGGTGTTAGAACAACCTCTATTCGTTTTACTT
>JABUQX010056213.1:40000-44161 GCA_015478945.1 Trachelipus rathkii | reverse complement strand
AAGAGACAGTGTGAATTTTTATAGATTTTTTTAGTTTTTCGCTCCGATAAAGATTACTTCCTGAGAATGCATAAAAAGATGTGTATATTTATTTGTGTACACATCAACCACGCATATGTAAAGATGTATAATATTATAAATAGTATTGTAGTATACGATATATAAGGTTGTCGCTGTTCTTCGTGATACGTGGGATGTGCTATGACACTGGGGTGATATATATATGAACTACTGTTTTAAGATGAATATATATATTTTAGTGTGTGGTGGGTGTTAGTAGGTCTATATAGTACTCTAGCATATATTTAATACAAATATAATTTATTATTCGATATTTTTATTTATATACTGATATCTAGTTGCTCAGTTATAAATAAAATGGCGTTTATGTCTCATCTTACAACCGGTGTGATAGATAAGATGATTAAAAGTGCTATGCCGTTAAGTTCAGTGATAGAAAATGCAATTAAATCACAATTAAAAAGGTCGAGGGTTGCATACGTCATGGAGCGCCATGTCATAAGTAAGGGGAGTCTCTCTCATCTCTCTCTACTCTCGTTTTATATACTCAATCTTCATCTCTCGTCTCGCAAATCTCCTTCCTCATCGTCTTCCTGTTTGTTAGATCGAAAATATGCATGTGTCTTCAGTATAATTGCGCAGGGTCGGATCTATCTACTCTCCATCGTCTGATCTATGTCTCTTCTGCTTCAAGAAATGTTTTCGGTTCTACCGTTAACTCTCATTGCGCAGTCTATTATGATTCGATATCTTTCAGAGTGTGTATATGCATAGATCGTATACGTGGTGGCGTCAGTCGCAAAGTCAAAGTTGTTTCTGCTTCTGTGTCTGTCTCGTCTCTTCTTACGGTTCTTCATATGATAGTTTATAGTGGTGGAGGTAAGAGATAGATAAGTATAAGTGTTAGCGCTCAGTTCAGGTGTTATATCTTTTGAATTGTTAATATATCATAATTATATATGTCCTAGGATCTAATAGATAATATATTATATCTCTAGAGGCTATACTAGGAATTACTATATAATATATGTATTAGTAATAGTAGTGTAATGAATAGCATCAGAGTGGTATTTTACCGTGATCTGATATATATATAGTATTATATATATATATATGTAATATATATATATATATTGATAATTAATAATAAATATATAAAACTATCTATATACTTAACTTAACTATACTACTACTTATATATTATTATATATATATATAATTAATTTAATTTATAAATTATAAATATAAATATATATTAATAAATATTATGTGTGTGTGTGTGTGTGTGTGTGTGATGTGTGTGATGTGTGTGTGATTGTGTGTAGTAGTGTTGTGTAGTAGTCGTGTGATGTGTGTGTGTGTGTGTGTGTGTAGTGATGTGATGTGTTGACCTAGAAAACATAACAAATACACTTAAAGATAATTGCTACATTAAAATGCTTAAACATCGAGTCAGTAAATACATAATATCCATAGATTTCAATACATTATCAACAGTTAGAAAGACTGATATGAGTACTGTACAAATGTCTGTTTATTCGTTAATGGAATAACACCAGTCTGAGAAAAATGGTAAACATAGAGTACAAGTGAATTGGATAAATTCAATTTTACACAAACACTGGATCGGTACGAACTTTCTAAAAATTAATAATTTTAATTTATTATAAATTTCAACATGCATTCATCTATATAATAATTGATTTAGGATAACATATTAGGTTTTATTGGACAGAAGTATAATCCTAATATATCGAATTATTTGAGCATCAGCAATCAAACATAAAATGAGCGATGAAATAGTATTTGAAGTATACAAGTTTTCTAATATTTATTTTTACATTCAGATAATAATACTGTGGATTAATAATAATACATCAGCTTATTAATATATAAATTAATAAATATAATAATTATATATAATAATCAATATTAATAATAATATATAAATAATAATAATATATAAATAAATATTAATATATAATATATATATATATATTATTAAATATAATATATATATATATAATATTATGATTAAATATAAATATATATATAGTATTAATATAATAATATAATATAAATTTAATAATAAATATATATTCAATAGCAGTGTTATTCTAGGGAATAATTAAACATCGGTATATGTGTAGCACTTGAGATGGCGGTCCAGTTGAAGGATATAATAAGTCGAGATTCAAAAGTTCGATTCAATAACCAGTTCAAATCAAGTCACATCGCCAACAGCCAACAGTCACAACAGCCAACTAGCCAATCAGCAAACTAGCCAAACAGCCAACAGAATCAACAAGACTTCCAATTCTTGACCATAAGATAATCATAAAGTGTGTTTCAATCCTGATCAATAAAATATAATATACATCCATATCAACTGGTTTTTATATTACATTTATTCTTAAATAATGCTTTTTAATTCTTTAAATTGAATAGTTTATTTTTAAGATGGTGAACAATATACTGGATAAGAATCCACAGGATACATTAATTAGGACCATATTATTTTTGTCTGTTGGAGGAAATAATATCAAAAATGTGTGTGCTAAAAAATGGAAATTGTCTTCATAATTAATAATTAGAATAGCAGTAACACATATACTATTAGCTACAATTATACTTGTCTTTTAAAAAATTTTAATAACAACAAAAATATCATATTGTAATCAATATTTTTATAAATATTATAATAATATATAAATACAATTATAAATTAAATAATTATATATATAATTTAAAATGATTATAAATAATAATAATATAATTATATAATATATTAATTAAATTAATAATAATATATATATAAAATATAATATATAATAATAAATAAAATATTATAATAATATATATAATATATTAAATTAATATAAATTATAATTAAATTAATAATAATAATAATTAAATTAATAATATTAAGAATTAAAAAATAATAATAATAATAATAATATATATAAATAAATAATAAAATAATAATATATAATATTAATTCAATAAGAAATTTTAATAATATTAATTATAAATAAATAAATTAAAATATAATATAATAAATTAATTAATATAAATTATATAATAATGATATATATATTATATAAATATATAATAATATTAATATAATATAATAATAATACTATTTAGATAATATATAATTATATAATATATAATAAATAATATAATAATATATATATTATAATAATTATTATATATATATATAATAATTAATATATAATAATATTAAATAATTATAATAATCATATGGTACGAAACATATAATATATATATATATATAAATAAAATAATAATTTATATTTGATAAATATATTATATTAAATTAATAACTGATACCTATAATTAAAGATAGAGAAATATAAATAATTTATTAATAACTATTCATGAAATTGATAATAATAATATATAATATATATAAATTATATATAATATATATATAATATTATAAATTATATATAATAATAAATAAATAAATATGAAAATAAAATATAAAGTAATCTAATTATATAATATATGATATAATAGTTAAGTAATATATATAGGTAGTATATTATTTATACAACTTTATAAGTGTCGATTTAAATATTAATTAAATTAGTCTGCAGATTATTATTAAAAGTGTATAGCATAATAATATTAATTAAAAATCACTTACTGGAGGCAAATACCGTACGAGTGTTATTGATATGTATCCAAGACATATATATATTCATTATATAACAGATGAAAATTTTTTCTCTTCTAATAGATACTATAAATACCCTCGTTAGCTCACCTGTCTTCATTAAAAAGAGTATAGCGAACCTACGAACATCAATAACTCCTAACCTTAGGCCATATCGAAAAAATTAAAATATAGAATTTTTAAAACAATTTTGGATGAAGGAAAAATATTTTCAAAAGATTAATGGTGTACATAATGAGGTTACATATCTCGTATATAGACGTATATTTTTGAAGCTTGTAGTGTTTAGGGAATTCATTATTAATTTAATGTCCTAAGAAATAATATATTATATGATAGTGTCCTATTTTTAGGCAATTGATTGAGTAGTTTATAAATTACAAAAATGTGTATTAGACCATTTTTAGGCGATTTCAAAGAAGATAAACACTCGCTAC
>JABUQX010056213.1:0-20000 GCA_015478945.1 Trachelipus rathkii | reverse complement strand
AATAAAATAAAAAACAGCCAAAAAGTAATAAGAAGGTACTAAAAAAGATACTAAAAATAGATAAAAAGTACCAAATTTATGTCGACAAATGGGTGAAAACCCCAAATATTTTTTTAACAATTTCCAGGCCAGTTAATATTTTTAACTTTTGGGTTTTTGTTTGACTTTTTTTTGGGGTAAAATTGGGCTGGGTTTTAATGAAAACTATTGGAGATTTTGGGCTCTTTTGGTTTATATTTGGTGTTTTTTCCTTATTGTAAACCATGCTAAAAATCATATATATATATATATATATATATATATATATATATATATATATATATATATATATATATATATATATATATATATAATAATATAATATAGTATAATATAATATATATATGATAATATATATATATATATTATTATATATATAATATATATATCCATCTAGTACAGATTTCTGGCAGACTGCAATTTGAAAAAAATCAAATTGTGACAAATGTGCGAGATAAACCTCTTAAAACAGTTTTTAGTACACAACGGTTTTGCCTTTTATTTAGGGCATTTTTCAAATTTTTGAAATTTTTCTCTTGAATAGAGGCATATCACAAAATTTGTTTAAAAGATAAAAAAAAAAACGATGATATCTCTCCCTTTTGAGGATAATACCTCAAGGGACTTTTATCATCAATAAATTAACAAATACGAAATATTGTAGATTACAAGTCAGTATTTTATATATTATATATAATTATATATTATATATAAATATATATATATATTTATATATATATATATATATCATATATATTAATATATATATATATAAATAATATATATATATATAGTATATATTATATACAATAATATATAATATATTATATATATATATATAAATAGTAATATATAATAATATATATATATATATAATATAGTATAAGGCCTTAAAAGTCGTTTAATATATGTGTAATATATAGTATATATAATATGTTTGCTATTATATATATTATATATAATAATATATATTAAATAATATATATATATTATATAATATAATATATTTATTTAATATATATTATTATTATATATATATATATTATTATTATATAAAATATATATTAACTATAATATATTGCTTGATATCTTTGAAACAAATTTCGATCAAGGATAGAGGGAATTTGACATGTAACGGGCGATAAGGGTGGACGATAATTATATTACTTATAATATATATATATTATATATAATATTATATAATATATATATATATATGGTTTGTATATATTGTTTTAATTTTCATTATCGAGTTCTTCAAGATATTAAATATTCAGGTGAAGAAAGAACACCAAATGTGGATAAGAGCCACCATGCAGGGAAAAGGAGCCATGTTTTACTATAGCTATTATACAGTTTATTTATTGCTTAGTTATTTGATTTATTTTGTTTACATTATTGTTTGTATATGTTTTTATATTTTATTATTTGATATATGTTATTTACATTTTTCCTTATATAGAAATCCCATAATATCGCAAGAGAGAAGGTGTCTTACGATCCTATACTCCAAGAGGATAGTAGGGTAGTTATGGTACATGATTTGTTTAGTATGCAAGAGAACTCACAATTGGAAGAAAATTGTAAAGTATGGAAAAATTATGGAAGAATTATGTAATTTTTAAAATTTTTGTTAATTTTTTTTTTTTTGGGGGGTGGGGGGGAATTTTATTTCTTATTCTTATATAAAATAAGTTATTTTTTCATTTAATTTTAATTTGACTTGAAATTTTGAGATAAAACATTTTTTTTTTATTTAGCCTTGATTTGGAAATAAAATTTTAAAGTACGAAAGAATATTGTTTTACACAAAATTTTTAAAAGTTATCTTACTTGTTCTATCATGATTTTGTCTTCAATCCATAAAACCTAAACCTAAATATGCAGTGACCCCTTTTCCACAATAAAACATTTTATGTTTTTCCCCAAAAAAATTTTGGAAATTCTGGTTGCAAGAATCTGCAAATATAAATATGAAAATTATTATAAATGTCTGAATAAAACTTCAAAAGTCTATATCTCTCAAAAAAATCTTTACTTCAGTTATATCAGATAGCTATTGACCCTTTATCAAGTCAAAATTTATATTTTGACTTTTTATTTCCATGATGGTATATATATAATATATATATGATATATATATTATATATATATTTATTAATTATATCATATATATTATTTATAATATATATATAATATATATATATATATATATATATGAATTATTATATTATAGATCATATATTAATATATATATAATATAATATATATATAATATATGATATATATATATATATATAGTATATATTATATATATATATATATATATATATATAATATTATATATATATGATTAGTATATTATAAGTATATATATATATATATTTATATAATTATACTCAGTAAAAGAATAAAATAATCTAGCATATAGCAATTACAATATATAAAAATAAGATATTTATTATATAAGAATTATTCATCAAATTTTGATCTGTTGATTTGTAATTCCTTTGTTATTTGTGATAGCTAAGATGAGACTTATTAAAGTCAGTACTGTTCTGTTAGGCTTTCTTCTCCTGTATATTGGAAAAAAATATATTTTAAGCATTTTTAGAGTATGAAATGGATAGCTTTTTTGAAATTCGCGCTTTGAGTGAGGTAAATGTCAATATCCTTTACAATAAATTTGTGAATGTGACAGATCAAATTATTTACAATTCGTAAAATCTTTAAAATTGTTGATAATAAATTATAATGAATAAGTAAGTATGGGTTCTGTGGATCACGAATTTGCTCTCTAACTGCTTTGAAAATTCAAGAAAAGAATATATTTAATTGTCGTTGTCTTGTTCATTTTATATTGATTCTCATATGAGGCATTCTCATTTCTTCGTTAATAGAAAGCAAAGGGTTTTGTTGTAACTTGTTGTAACTTCCAATCTCTTCGGCCTCCTATTTTCCTCTAACTCAACCTGGACAATTCTGGCATCCTCTCCTCATCTCTCCTCCTCTCCTCCTCCTCCTCCTTCTCCTCCTCCATCGAGAGCAGTACGACCTGACAGCGACTACTCAGATCTCCTCCTTGCATCGATCTGCAAGGTGATCACTGAAAGTCGATGCACTGAGAATTAACATGATGAAGATCGAGGAGGAGAGGTGCATGGGCACGGAAAGTCTGCAGATGACGTTAGGAAGAGAGGGGGGTGGCCACGAGGGATAGGCATTCGTATGACCCCGTGAGATTATTATGGAAGAGATGAGGAATGTGAGGATTACGTGCTGATACCCACGACCAGCACTGACGTTTCAATTGAATGTTCATCGATAAATGATGTCTCAATACTAGCAAACAGTTTCAGAGTCAAATCAGGTGATAGGAAGCACAGCAGCAAAAGACACAAAAGAAGCACGAATAGAGTATCACGCGAAAGAAGAATGAAAGGAGAGAAAGATCGCGTGAGATCCTATGCAAGACTAACGCCCTAAAGACATCGAAGCTCGAGAAAAGATGTGATGAGATTAAAGATCTTGTGAAGGAAGACGAACTGAGATAACTCTCAACGATTCTGTAAGAAGCACATCGGAAGACTGATACACTACTCATTTTTTGAGAATCGCCAATACGGGCGTAGTATCCCACCCGGTGATTAGAGTCCCACCCTAAACCAAATGCGATGTAATATTAACTGGCACCCGAAATAATGACACACCTCCATTTCCGTATATCCCCAATTCCTCTTGTTTTTATGAAAAACAAGTTTCTACACTAGCATTTCATTCATAGGAACAGTTCTGTATTTGGATCTTCACGAAGGATGTCCTGAGGAACATATCTCTGAACCGCAGGTGACGAAATCGCACTTTACCACTGCCAATCTTTAAATTTCAAATTACAATGTCTCCACGTTATTGGTTCTGCAATTCAGACACGTTCAATTAACTGCCCCTCCACAATATAACCCGGCCGCATCTTATATTTCGTGTCTCGCTTACTCTCTTTCTCTTTCCTTTTAGTCTTTAGCTATAAAATTAGTTACCCTTTATTTTTCAAAAAATACGACTTCAATATCGTTTTGGTCTGTAAATTTTGATCGTCGTAAATAGGTCCTTTACGTATCCTATCTGTCTTCCGTTCTAAAAAATAATAGTATAAAATCCTTTCCAGTCCTCAAGTTGCTTAACCTCATAAAATACTACCCGTAACAGCCATTTTTTATGCGTGATGAATCTCATTGTCAAATTATGACTTTTCTTACTCAAAAAGCCAAATACACACAAAACATGAATAGCTCCGATATTTTGACTATGTTTATATTTCTCTGAACTCGACGCAATATTTGCAACTAAAATTACTAATCAAGAGTGATCGATGTTTATAACGTACTAAAACCTTAGCCACTATCTTCCTAACCACGTTTATGAAATCCTTTCATGTGGTCGTAATGAATCATGAATCGCTTTCCAATTCCCTATTTATCCTCCACTCCACTCATGTGCTTGTGAAAAGCAAAGATTTTATCATGCCCCCCTTCTTCACACATCAAAGATCTTTAAGAAGAGCAGATATTTTTAGGATAGTCTGTCAATGTAAAAACCCCAAATACAGGACCAGCTCTCTCCTGCTCTACTTTTATATAACAGTCTACATGTTATTCATGCCATCCACACATTTGTAGTATATTGTTTGATACCTTTTGTTGACCAATAACGAATGACTATCCTATTTCTATTCTAAGCAAGACATCATAATTATTATTAATCAAATTCCCCTGGACCCTTGTAAATTCATGAACAACCATAGCGGTTTTCTTGTATGCTACTCGTCTTTTCACCTAGCTACCAACTTAATAATATCTTACTGAAAATGGAAAGTTTGGAAAAATATCCTTTTGATATAAACAAACATAAGAGAGACATTTATTTTAAACCATTAAATTCTGCACATTAATTTCTTTCTTTACATTTACGAGATTTAAACTACAGTAAACAGTAAGTTAATAGTAGTGAATTTACTCTAATAAAGCTGAACTATCTATGACGCTGCGTTCGCCGCTGGATGGCTTCCAAACCCTACACTGCAGCTTTTTGAAATTTTTTTTTCGAAATGAGAAATCTTCCAAGGCTCACTCAAATTTTCACGTAGGAGTTGCCATACAGTGTTGCCAAAGATATTAGTGTAAATTTTAATAATAAAAGTTTTCATTAAAGTTTATTAATAACTTCGCTTATAGTTCTCTGATTACTTTCCAGAGTTTAACTCTCAAAACCATCTTGTCTCAACCTCAATCTTATAGATACGCGGGTTCTGCCTCTTTTGAGAACTGTTTATAACAAAGGGTTGTTAAAAATCCTCCTGTGTTCTATAAAAGGTACCGCCTATCACAAACCCCCAGCAGGGAAAAGAATATGTTCGACTAAGTAGAAACTAATTAAAACCAAACCAGACTTTTTTACCAACCAAACTCTTAATTCTAGTGCACCACCACCCTATCCGTTATTCCTAAAATGGCTGTGTCGTCGTAATTATCGTCCACCACAAGAGTAATTTTAAAAAAAAAAAGTATTAAGGTTAAAAAATAAATAAAACTAAAAAAAAAGTGTTTAATTTTTGTAAGTTGTACTTAAAATAAGAGTAAAATAATAATCAAAAAAAAAATAAATTCTCTGAAAGAATTGTGCATAAAACAAATTAAATATCCATGCTTTCATGAGAGTTATCTTATCTGATTCGAACTAATTTAACTTCAACTTACATGGTTTCCTATTTAAAATCACCTTTGTGTATCTTCTTATGACAAAGAAATACAAATTCAATACCATATGAAGCCTAATTCCTTTAATAGCTCTGTAGTTCCCTGGGTGTTCGCTCATAACTATAAGCCCAACATAGACAACTTGAAATATGCGGGGATAAAATTGTGTGCGTGTAACCGCCATAATCTTTCAAACAGTTCTGCTATCTTCTCCGAAATAGGTATATATACGCCCTGAATGCTCTCAATATAATGAAACCCACCCATAACCGTATAATGGTATATATATAAATATAGTGACACAGTGAGTATAAAAAAAAGAAAAAGAAAAAAAAAAGTGCTGCATAAAGGTTACATATGATCACAGCAAAAGATCAGTACTTATTGAAAATGATAGATTAAAATTAATATAAATGTGATATGTAAGTGTATTATATTTAAACCTCAGATATTATTATACAAGTTAACGATATATAAGTTTCTAATATAGATATATATTGTTTATTAAAAAAAAAACGTCACTAAATATATTATAAATATTATATATATATATATAATATAAAATATATATATATATATTATTATTAATAATTAATATATAATAAATTAATATATTATATTAATATATTATATATATTATAATATTATATATATATTATATAATTAATATATATTATAGTAATATATATATTAATTATAATTATATTATATAAAATTATAATTAATATAATATAATAATTTAATATTATAATATATAATTATATAAATATATGATATAATAGATATATTATAATATAATATTATATAATATATAATATATTAAATATATTAGAGAGAGAGAGAAGAGATGAAGAGAGGTAAGTATGTTTGAAATATAATGATAGGTTTAGTTAGTATATTTTTAGTATACCCATATAATCTGAAATATTATAACTTATTTCATATTTATATATTAAGTAAGCAATAAATACTGTATGAATTATAAGTCTTATATAATACCTAGCATTGCCCTCATTTTGATTAATGAGTATGTATGTTGCTTATACGTATAGAAACCAATTATTATGTTTTAGCAAGAAACCCAATTATTTTTAAACCTTATTATGTTTTGTTTAGTCTTATTACCTGTACATCAACGATATAATTTTCTCATCTTTAAAAAATAGCAAAGTAGTGTACCATTGTTTAAGTGCCACAAAAAATAAAATCTGTACACTTAACAAGAGTCCCTTCCGTTTAAGGACAGCTTTTTAAAGATAATATTGATTCTGTACCATTCGAATTGTCTCACACTAACAGATTCTCTTTTCGAAATCACAACAAATAATTTCTACATCATGTAGAGTTATTCAAAGGTCTGTATTACAAGTCAAGTAAATAAATTACAAGAAAATAAAAATCATAAATTAATATAAATATATTAATTTAATATGAAAATATTCCACAACTCAGCCAACTAATCTCCTCATAAGAGAATTTCTGTGCTCTGTTTCTTTCCTCTTACTAATAAACTAAATTTTACTAGGTATCAAAACATGACTAATATAATATATATTAACTATACACCGTAATCATAGTTAAAATAGGAATGTATATGAATATATATTAAATATTATATATTAAATATATATTGATATATAATATATATTAATTAATTATTATTATATATATAATATATAATATATAGATATATATTAATATATATATATATTAATATATAATATATTTTATTATTATATTAATTATATATATAATATATTATAATATTAATTATATATTTCTATGACTAACGTGCAGCCCCATTGGAAATTTTTAGAATTGATAGAATGAAATTACTTTATATACCATAAAGATATATAAAGTAGTATTACTTTAGACATTCATAGTATAAGATTCTTTATTATATAAAATACTTCAAATATCAAATCAAATCAATGCTACTAAAGAAGCATAAGAATAATAAGAAAAGAAGAAAAAATAGATTAAAGAAATTATTAAATAAAGAATCTAATGATAAGATAGATATGAAATTTTTTAAATTAAAATGTTGATAGGTAGTATATAGAAATCAGCTCAATTTTTTAATAAAATTGTATTGAGATATTTACTATTAAGCATGATAGCATCATATCATGAAGACATAAATTAGCATGAACTTGCACATATAAAAAGAAATGATTATGTGCAGTTTAATATTCTTACACAAATTATTCTTGTTATAGATAGATTATAGATAGATTAGATATAATAGATAGTATAATAGATAGATATAGGATAGATAGATAGAAATAGATAGATATAATATTGTAGATATAATACTAAGAATTTAATAGATAGTTATATAATCTTAAATATATATATATATATGATATATATAAATATAATATATATATAATTATATATTAATAATATACTATTATATAAATTTATATTATATATATTAATATATTATAATATTATATATTAATTAATATATATACTATATATTTAATATAAAATATATATATATAAATGTTTATTATAAGCTTCCCAGAAATGATCTTCTGGGTGACATAACTTACCCAAAATTAGTTCGAAAATAACCATTATCTAAATACAATTAAATCGCTAATTAGTAATCCCCTTCCCACGAACTCAAAAAGAGACGAACGTAGAGAGTGACAATATTTTCTATCACGGAAAAATCATAGAATATCTTAAAATTTTTGCGACTACTATCATATTAACAAATTTATTTATAAATCAAAAAAAACTGTTTTTGGGGTAAGAATGGAATATGGTCTATGTTGTTAAAACTATGAGAAGCAGGAGTTAGCGCATCATCCCCCACAAACCCTCAACAGAGACTAAAAATATAATCGATATTTATTCGATACTACACGCACCTATCGATAATAATTTCGGAAACATCGATTTTTGCGACTCAGTGGGGAGCTATACCCCAGGAACCCCAGTTTCTTAGGGTTAAATTCCATCTTTAAAGTATAAATTCAATTTTATATTTTAAAATAATTATTCATCATATTAAAATTTCTGAAGATGAAATAATAAAAAATTCAAAATCGATAAATAAAAATAAGAATAAAAACATAAATTTATGATTCACCCCTCTCTGCTCAAAAATTTCAAAAAATTTTACCTTTTTTGAATTCCTCTGCAAAAATTTAAAATTTCAATTTTTTTTTAATTCTCACTTTATTATAAAAAGCTTTTTATTATATTAAATTAGTATATATTTGCAACAAAAAATGTCAATAAAACATTAAAAATACGAAAAACAATGTGTCCGCTTCACCCCCCCCCCCATCAATTTTTACCGGGTGTAAACGCTACCAGGTTAAGGCCTCTAAATATTTAACCCTTAAACTTAAAAATTACAAAATGTCTGAGATAATTTTAAACTCAACACCAGTATTCGCCAGTTTAATAAGCAAACATAACTATAGGTATATAGTTAGAAATATACACTGAAAAATATAATTAAATTATCCTATTCATAACAATTTTGATATTTATAACAAAGTTAAAAAAACTCATAACATATAAAAGAACTGAATTTAAATTTCTATTGAAGTGCCATTTTGAATTTACTCCTAATTTAACCACAAGTTTTAAAAGAAAAATAAGTTATCAATTGAATTATAAATGATCTAATATGGAACTTAACAAGTTACTACACTTGTGAAGTGAGATAAAATAGTAAGCATATATTATTTTGTAATGATTTTTCCTTTTATATTAATTTATTTTTTATTTTAGATGGGAAACCGAATCAGCCCTCTAATCATATAAAAGACGTGGATAATCCATGTCACCTAATCCAGCCTCTAAACGCACTTTAGCGCTAACAATACTAAATATGAATAAATAAATAATATAACTAATGAATTACTTATACTTAATTATATAAAAGCCTGAATTGTGATTAGCCTAGCAAGTAACACAAATTTAATATATAAAATAACATAATGATACTTTATAATATATACTTTATATTATTATAATGTATATTCATTATTATTAATAATATAGATACTAAAATTACTGTAACTGAATCAACCTAAATAAAAAAAATAAAGTAGTTATCAGTATCGGCCTTACTTTTAATCTTAAGGTATACTAGGACATTACTACCTATTAACTATATATTATTAAATGAACAAGTATATAATATATACATATCATAAATAGTTGATCCATTATTTTTTAGATTATTGACAGAGTATATTCGTAAATAAATAAAAATATACTTAAGTATTTAATAAAAGTACTCAAAAATATTATACTACGATATAAGTTACAAGTTCAAGTACTATGTATCGAATTAACTTTGTACTTGAACCTTTAACCCAAAGTCCTGAATAATGATATAATTAATATAACTATATATAATATAGTATATAATATAATATATATATATATTATTTTATTTTAATATTAAAAAATAATATAATAAATATTATTATGATTTATATATTTTTTTTTCAGATGGCTATATTAAGTAGGTATATTAATATATATTATATATATTATTTATTTTTCAAAAGGAATTTTGTTTATTTATATACTTATTCCCTATAAATATAACTTTATTTCTCACTAATAGGATAAATAAATGACTAGATAGTCAATAAAAGAAAATTTAAAGTAAGATTAAAAAAAAAATATAAAAATAAGTAAACTTCATGATTCATTTAATAATACTACAAGTAACATTTATATATTTATAGAAAGATAAAGGGAAAGGCCTCAAATAACTATGATGAATGAAAATTAATAAATATTATTTCTTTTACCTCTATTTTACATTATTATTATGGTCGTATCTTTTTTATTATTATCCTTCTTCAGAGCATAACTTTATAATTGCTTGTTGAAATATAATAATAATAAAATAAACTTCACAATTGAAATAGAATTAAATAACTAATTTTGTTATTGTTACTTAAATGGTAGCATAAAAAAGGCCGCCATAAATGTTTTTCCAGTGACCACCCACACTAAACAAAAATATTTACATATATTAGAGTTTAAAAAATAATTATAGCATTTTAGTCACATAGGTTCACTATTATGTATGTACCACAGTAAAAAATTTTTGAGTTTATTGCTTAAGGAAAAATGGGTAAAAAATTATTTAGACTTCAAATAGTGGTGAAAAAAAAAAAATAAATACCCGTTTTTTTGCAAAACAGCCCATATATTATATAAAGGGCCCCACCCTTTAAACTCTTGCTAGAGTATAATTTTTTCGTTATTTTTTATTTATTATAATCTAAAGGTATAACTTTTGAGTATATTATGGGACTAAATAGCGAAGAATTTATTTGCATTAATTATAGAAATTTAATAAATAAAAAATATAATAATCATAATATAATATAAAAAAGTATATCTTGTCCTTCCAAATTTTTTCAAAATAAATCTATCCCATTTGGGTCAAACCTCATAAAATTCTCTCTAGAGTTAATTTTTTGTGTTTTTTATATATTTATTAATTTTTATAATAAGGTATTTTTTTCTCTCAATTAAATGAAATTGAAAGAAATTTTCTTTATTTTTTTTTAAATTAAAATAATAAATAAAAATAATTCATAAATAAAAAAAGGTAAATTGCCTCAAAATAAATTAAAGCAACAAATAACACAAGTGCCAATCCCATTAAATAAACTCTCCATAGAGAAAGCTTTTTTTTTTTTGTGTTATAGATTAACTTCCATGTTTTTATAACTGTAAATTTAGATAGTTAAAAATACAAGATTATGAGCCTCTTTTTATAGATAACATTTATGAAAGGTGGGCCCTTTTTACATAACAAAAAATAGTTCTTTTTCAAGTTTTATATGACATAATATTAAATACTAATAAGTAACAAAAATAATGAACAATATATACATGTTAGCCATATTTGAAAACATACATAATATTTATAATTTAATACAGTATACAATTTTTAACATTCAAAAAAAATAACAGTAGTGCCTTTAAAATTTGGTAATTCAACAATCCTTTGTTAATGACGATCTTTTTCATGTAAAATTAATTTACCTGTAGTTTAGGTTATATATATTATAATATATGCATCTAAAATGCACCAAAAATTAATCTATCACTATAGTATATTTAATCTAATTTGCATAATGGACTAACATATAATTTAATTAAATTCAAATATATTATATAAATAATTTTTCTAAAGAGTTCTTTATAATGCATATAAAAGTAATTGACATGAAAAAAGTACCAAAAAGGGTTTTAATCTATAATATTATATACTAAATGTAACTTCATCAAAATTAAGAGTGAAATTTTTGAATAAATATTCAAATAACTTCCCGAAAAATTTCAAAAAAAATATCGAATCTGAACCATTATATAACACCTTTTAAACATGCATACTCGATGGGTGTTAAAGGTGTATCCACCTAAAATTTTCGCTTTGGAATTATTTAAACCTGAATGCTGCTTGCCTTTATTTGTATCATACTCTTGATGAGAACTAGATTTTATATTATGTAACACACTATAATATTACCAATATTAAATTATATATTATAATATACTTAATATTAACTTAATTATATATACATATTATATATATAGTAATACTAATAGTATATAATATATTAATAATATTAACTATATATAAATTATTAATTAATATTTAAGTTATAATATTAATATAATATGATATTATAATATATATATATATAAATATATATATATATATTAATATAATTATTATAATTTATAACTAAGGTATAATAAATTAATAATAAATAGTTTATCGGTGTAAATTGATATTAAATAAATATACTAACACCTTAAATACTAAAGCTATAACATATACTATAACCTATACTTGTACATATATTATCTATCTAACTTCAAACTACTAAAAGACACGAACATTTTGAGATATCAAAATTTCATCATAAATAAAGAGATATAAGCTCTTAACATACGCTAATCAAATTCTGGTTATCCACAGTTTAGATAGACGACACAAACCTTGTAAATACTGACATCTTAATCGTAAACGAGATGACTTCACCACTGTCAAACCACATGTATGGACTCACTTCTGCCGCAATGTCGTTGATATTTATTATCCCAAGGTACACCGAACACCTCCAGGATAGAAATGCTTATGTCACCTGAGATCCTTATGGGGAATTTAAGTTATTATATGGTAATAAAACTATGATCACCTTACCTCATTACACATCATAAAGATACATGACCATCTAGACTAACAACAATCACACAGCATATATTCCTCTCTCGAGCATGAACCTAAAAGAAAGTTTAAGTGATAACTGAATAATAATAAATTAAATTTTAAAAATTACTTTTTAAAAAGTACAATTAGAAATTGAAACTTGTAGAAAATATATCTTTAGTAATATGTTGTAATAAGCTTAAAAATCATGTCATTTAGTGACATTATATTAATAAAAGAAATAAATAAAGAATTCAATATTCATCAAATTTATTTCATTAATTTGCTTATTATAATCAAGTAGATCTCTTTAATAGGGTACATAATTATAATCTAATTATAAAATTATTATCTTGTATCACTATTATATAATAATAATCTATATATATTATACTATTTACTCTCTTAACTCTCCTAAACTAAAGTAAAAATGTATTTTTGATGTTTTTTGTATATAAAAATTTTACAAATTGATGTAGTTTTTTCCTTTCCTTAAGCTTATTTAATTCATAACAGTGTTAATAAGCTAATAATCTTGAAGCATATAATTATTAATTTTTCGAAATTATGAATATTCCGTTTCCATTTGCGAAATTTATGCTTAAGAGTTATATTAACATTTTATTGTTTACACTTACGTTACCAAAGGATTCTGAAAACGATTTTTTAATTTCTCCCTATTCAATATATATTGGTCATCTAAACGCTCAAATGGTCTTCATATTTCATATATTATTATCATTTATCTATATATTATTAATAGTTAATTAAATATTTTACCAAACAATAGTTTCCTAAACTTATTTGTTATTTATTTTGTAATATTTTTGATTTATGTTATTTTGTAATATTTTGTTATTTCGCATCAAAGTTCCCG
Organism: Trachelipus rathkii; assembly: GCA_015478945.1. Taxonomy (NCBI): domain Eukaryota; kingdom Metazoa; phylum Arthropoda; class Malacostraca; order Isopoda; family Trachelipodidae; genus Trachelipus; species Trachelipus rathkii. The sequence goes on along the minus strand of JABUQX010056213.1, from coordinate 6,109 downwards.
TTTGTTTGTTATTTGAGTTCTCTGTTGTTTTTTGGAGAGGGTTTATTTTCATTGCTAGGAGATACGCGATTAATAATAATTAATAGAACTAATTAAGGTGGGAAAAAATACAATAACTTGGAACTAGCCATATGACGGGACGAAGTTCCAGCTAGGGGGGGACAAATAGAGCGCAATGGTAAGTTGCATTGTATGCTCGTATTGCTAGTTGAAAACTATGAAGAACTTAACTTAAAAGCAAATAATTCTTGCTTGTATGATGAAAAAGTGGGGATAAAGTATCATGTTAGAAACAGTTTTTGATAAAGGGGTACTAATAAAAAAATCAAGACCAAAATTGGCACATGGGGCGGAGCACTAAATCGAGCCATTGAAAAAAGGAATCAATTAGATGATGAGTCTTAAAGTACTGACTCATAAGTCTTAGAGGTAAGTGATGAAATGTGAACTAAGAGCAAATGAAATGTATAAATAGCGTCATACTCACTATTTAAATATTACTATATGCAACATAACGCAATAATACGAGCCAATAAATGAGAGGTAACAAAACATTAATGTAACGAAGTTTTAAAAGAGGAAAATAATAACCACGTGATCTCACCTCTGATTGGTAGAAATAATAAAAAGAGTCGGCAATAATTAAAGTGAACCAACCATACCAAAACTGCAAATGAGTCAAAATGAACCAAGGACTAGAGGCGGGATCGAGAGTAATAAATAATAATAAAGAGCTTTCCCTAAATAAAAAAAAAACACTGTCCAAGAGGGCCCTGGAAAAAAAAAGGTGTGAAAATAAATTAACACTATAAATAAGTGTCATCACACAAAACTCCCTATATATCAGCCAGAAACCCAATTACAAGGGGTTACAAAGGTGATGAAAAGGTTAAGCTGAGCGTACAAGCATAGCACCGTGAGAATAACCACCCTCAAAATTTAATGAATAGAATACTCCTTACGGTTAGTGAATAAAACTACTCGTCTCACAGCGATGATGAATTATAACAACGCGAGAAGATACTAGTGAGATTATAACCAGTAATAGGGAACCGATTTGTAGGGGATACTATAAATTAGTAAATAAGAGCGGTGTCTGAACTACAGTATAAGGAGGAAACAATATGTATGGGGTAAAGTTGAAATAGCAGTTACCCCTCGAGTAGTTGTGTAAAATAAATAAGCTCCTGAAAGACAGAAAACAGTCCCAATGTCTTGGCATAGGCGTTAGATGCTATAGTATAGGTTGGCAAACGTTAAATGTCTAAATATGTGCTAATAAAATGTAGGGGGGGTGATTATGTACTGTTACAGTATGAGCTGTATTACTAACTAATCAAATAAATTTATGTTCTTCTCTTATAAATGAAGACAGACGTACGTGCAGAATAACACCGGCGATTGGTATTGGGGGAATTGAAGTAAAATTAGAAGGGATGCTCCATAATTAAATAGTGTAATTATTATTAAAAGATCAATGTTGGATGAAGTCTCATGGAAAGGTAAATAAGTTAATTTGATTAGATTGATAATATTAATATTATTTAAATATTAATTATATGTTGGTATTTCTCATTAGAAAATTGGGGACATAAGAAGGGTCATGTGATCTAATGTCTGGTGGAGATGGAGGTATTCTTAGGAGGAGGTGGTGGGGGGGGTGGGAAAGGTGGCTTCTGAAAATATGATTTTGGGGGTAGCATGGGTGGTGAGGGAGTATGGATTTCAGATGCTGAAGGCTGGGTTGGTGATTGAGAATCGTCAAAGTATAATTTTGGAGGTACAGTAGTAGGAAATCCTCTGAAAGTGAGTCCTTTAGGTGGGGAAGGTGAGAAAAGGAAATTATGAGTTGGTGGAGGTAAATGAGCATGCTAAGGAGGAGGTGAAGGGGTCGATCTTTCCTGAGGTGAAATGTTTATTATTTTCAGGAGTTTTGGAGGGGATGGCAGGTTGCATGATCTTTGGTTGTTGAGGTGAAGTTAGGGGAGGTTGAATAGGTCTTTGGAAATATATGGTATTTAGAATGTTTTGAATTGGTTTTTGTGGGACATTTAATTGAAGGACAGGTTTTGGGGTTGGCTTTTTAGGTGGAAGAACGTCACCATTGGTTGGGGATTTGGAAATTGGTACATTTTGGGATAATACCTTTAAAATTTTTATGTTGTCCCTATGGACAATGAATGTTTTTAATGTTTGTAAACATTGTAAAAGCAATTTGTTATAGTGTACCAGTTGTTTTACTTGAAATGGTGTTTCACTTGAAATGGACCTGTCCATTTCAGAAATAGTTTAGGAGATTGATGTGGCTTTTTCACATCTAAAATATGTACATAATCCCCGACTTTGATGGGTATGGAAGAAGAATTTTTGTATTGTTGTTTCCTGCTGAAGATGTCTAGCTTGATCTCATATGAGATTAGCTCTTTCAGCTAATCCATCAACGTAATTGTTGATATGTTTTTGAGGCTCAGAGCCTTTAGTAAAAGGAGAGATATAATTAGGAAGATCCCAAGGGTGCCTTTTATTATATGTATAAAGGAGGAAATGAGGAGCGCAACCAATGGAGGAGTTAAATGTAGAGTTGATTGCTATCTGAGTAAAAGGAATAAGCTTCCCCCAGTCATTATGGTTGGAATTCACATAATGCCTGAGGTGGTTTGCAATCTTTAACATTTTTCTTTCCGCTAAACTATTAGATGAAGCGTGTCTGACAACAATGTTGACCGCTTTGATTTTCCACTGTGCACACATCTCTTTAAAAAGTTGAGACGTGAACTCGGGAGCCCTATCCAATATAATAACTTCTGCAGTACTATGTCTGCATATAAATCTTTCCAGAATTGCCTGAGCACCGTCTTTTGTTCTGTGTTGAATGAGAGGGACCAGCTCAACATGCCTAGTTAAGCTGTCCTTTAGAACCAAAATGTACTTGGCTTTTGTGATGTTGCATGTGGGCAATGGCTCAAGAATGTCCAAATGGACTCTGACAAACAGTTCATACGGTAGGGTAGGGGGTACGTTTTAACTGGAGCAGTTTTAGAAGTATTTCCTTTCCCTCTTTGACAAGAGATGCAGGAATGGCAGTGTTCCTTCACTAGAGTATACAATATGGGAAATATATATTTTTCCCAAATGCAATGCACAGTTCTTTCTACCCCACAGTGCCTTGATGGTAAAGAGTCATGGTTGTGTTCAATGATAGTGTGTATCATGGAATCAGGAACTTGTAAAAGGTTTTAGATGAAGAAATTCCCATTTTGGGTGGCATAATTACATGTATTTAATATATATATATTAATAATCATATATAATATTACTATATATATATTATATATATATCTATTATATATATATTAATATACTATATATATATTATATATATATATATAATATATATTATATTATTATATATATATATATTATATATATATATATATTAACATATATACTATATATATAATATATATATATAATACCTATATATATAGAGAGAGAGGAGAACGAGAGAGAGAGAGTGAGAGAAGGGGGAGGAGAGAGAGCCACACAAGTAAGCTAAAAACTGATACCGGAGTCGCCACTCGAGATAGTATATATATATATATATATTATATAAATCATATATATAGTATATATATATATACTATCGTATATATATAATATACTATATATAACTATTTATATATAGTAATATACTATACTATATATGTGTGTGTGTGTGTTTAAAGATATCACTGGAAACTAGTTATGTAGCCAGATCTACAACAGTTTCACTTTCTAGATAATATTCTTTATTTTATTATTCTATTTTTTTATTTTATTTATAATCTTTCATTTTATTTTTATTTTACATACAAGAAGGAAATAATTTTTATTTGTTCCACATATTAAGATTTTTTTTTAAATATTCTAATCGGATCCTTATTAATTATGCAGACTATCGATTTTCCTCACGATTTTACGCCGCACAACACCCTAGTAGTCTAGTACCCCCGACCGGTGGTTGGGGGAAACAAGTAATAAAATATTTCATTCAAGACAAGAACAAAACTTACAAGCATCGTGGCATAGATTTTCTGATTGAAATCGGCGTTTCAATATTAATTAAAACTCTGAAATCAGTATAACTAAACCTGTAATGCCTTAATTATATTATAACTAAACTGTAATGTTGATTAATTATAACTAAACCCTGTAATGTTGCATTATATATAACGTTTAAACCTGAATATGTCATTATCTGTAATTAAACCATGTAATAATTAATCTAAAATTAGACTTCTACATGTTAAATGTGCAGTTATTAATAACTAAACCACTGTAAATATTGTATATTATACTAACTGAATGTAAATCATTTATTTTATAAATAAACACGTAATGTCTGACTTATTATAAACGGTAACTGTAATAGCATTGATTATTATAACTAAAACCTTATAATATTGATAATTTCATACTAAAACCTGTAATGACTTGATCTATATATAAACTAAGCCTGTAATGTTGAATTCTTATAACATAACCTAGTAATGTTAGATTATTAACTAAACGTCTGTAATAATTGAATTTTATAACAAAACCTGTAAATGGTTGATAATATAACTTAAGCTTGTATGATTGTTATTAATAACTAAACCTGTCAATGTGATTATTGTGATAACTAAACGCTGTAAAGGCAAATTTTTGATAAACTAAACCTGTAATGCTGATTATTTTGATTGACTTAACTCGCTTTTAACAAAGGTTGTAAATAGTAATGGGGACGATGAATTGGAATCAAGCATCGAGAATTCGAAAAGAATTCGGCACATTTTTCGGAATTTCGGACAACGGAAATCAGGCAATGGGAAATTATTTTTAGGCGTATACGCACATGAATATGAATCGACATCAGAGGAATTCAAAGAATCAGGCAAAGTATTTATGGGAGTTCGGAAATCCGGAAAGAGAATTAGTATTGTGATAGAATCTGAAATTAGAAAATTATTTTGGCATAATGTGGAATATGAATCGGCATCGGCATTAAGAATCGAAAGAATCGGCAATTTTTTATTTTTCTGGATTCGTCATTGGAATCGGAAATATAATATTTGTTGGAATCGGAATTAAAATTTATTTTGGCATAGTACAATGAATAGGAATCCTCATCGAGAATTGGAAAAATCGGCAATGTTTTTGTAATCAATTTCGGAAATTTTGCAATTTCTCAAGCGGGTCCGAACTATTTTGGCTTTGTCCATTAGCTTATTTTATAATATTCGAATAATTATTATAAAAAAAGTTTGAGTAGAATTTGTTTGAAAGAATGTTATATACAGTCAGGTATTCCTTGATCTTACATGGGGAGTCTATTTATGGGCATTGGTGGGTTTGGGGTTTTACGTGGTGAGTCTATGTATGGGCGTAGGTAGGTTTGGGGCTTCTACATGGGGAGTCTATGTATGGGCTTAGGTGAGTTTGGGGTCTTGCATGGGGGAGTCTATTTATTGGCGTGGGTGGGATTGGGGTATTACATAGGGAATCTATGGGGGTAGGTTGGTTTGGGGTCTTCCATAGGGAGTATTTATGGGCGTAGGTGGGCTTACATGGGGAGTCTATTTATGGGCGTAGGTGGGTTTGGGGTCGGTACATTAGGTATTTTTATGGGCGTAGGTGGGCTTACATGGGGAGTCTATTTATAGGCGTAGGTGGGTTTGGGGTCGGAACATCCCCTCCATCTTAAATATCCTAAACCTTTAATAAGAAAAATGCTCCCTATATTTAAAAGCATCGGATGCTCTAAAGTCACCCTTCCCTAGACTGTTGTGAGTAATGAACTTTGCACATGCACCTCAAAAGTTTCTTTCGCTTCACCTCATCCATATATATATATATATATTATATATATATATATATATATATATATATATATATATTATTATAATAATACATATATATATTATATAATATATATATTATAGTAGTGAATTATTATATATATACTATATATATATATATATATTATATATATAATAATATATACTTAGAATATATATATATATATATATATATATATATATATATATAAATAATATAATTATATAGCAACGAGAGGAGAGAAAGAAAGAGA
>JABUQX010056212.1:20000-27500 GCA_015478945.1 Trachelipus rathkii | reverse complement strand
TGTGAATATGAAGATTGTTGGTAAAATTATTCAGGTTGAAATGATAGTTGTTGAAATTTTTTTGGATGATGTAGATGCGATACTAGGATTGAACATTATATTCGAACTTGGAGGTGTGAGTTTATTAAGAGAGAAGATAACATTTGGGATAGAGAAGTTGCAGGATTTAAATGTAAACGTTGCAACAATGGCTAATAAAAAATTGAGTAACGAAGATAAAGATTTTTGCGCAAAATTTGATGGGGAGAGGTGGATAATACGTTGGAAATGGTAGGAAAATGTTCCAAAGTTAACAAATCAAATAGGTATATATATAACAATTCGATAAAAGGTGAAATAAAGAAGAAATTTGAAAAGGAAATAAATGAATGGATAAGCCGATAAGGGATGGTATTTTTGTTGCTGTGCCTCATGGAGAAAAGATAGATGGTGTTATTCCATTAATGGCGGTGGTACAAGAAACTAAAAACAAAGTGCAGTCCAGTATTAGTTTTAGAGAACGTAAACTATAGCACGTCATGTCATACGGAGATGGGGTATCGGTTATAAGATGAGAAACTAAGGGAATGGAGAAAAAAAAAAGGGCGCAAGGAAAATCGTAGACTTGAGGGATGCATATTACAAAATGAGAATCTAAAAAGATCTATGGAAATTTCACACAATAAAGTTTAATGGAAGTTTTATTTCTGAACAAGGATGGGTTTTGGGTTAAACTCAGCGCCGAGAATTATGAATAGAATAATTTCAGAAGTTTTAAGTTTAAATGAAAAAATAAAAAGAGGTACGAGTAATTATATCGACGATATAATTGTTGATGAGGATGTAGTAACGATGAAAGAGGTAGCAGATCATTTATTGAAGTTTGGGTTGGTGTCAAAGGAGCCTGAAGAAGTTGTTGGCGGTAAGGTTCTTGGACTGCAATTGGAAGTCGGAAGTTGTGGAGATTTAGTTTTTAGTAGAAGAAAAGAGTTAAAAAAAAAAAGAGTTGAATAAAAAAATAAGGAGAAGAGAGGTTTTTGGTATCTGCGGTGAGTTGGTTGTGTCTCACTATTCCGGTAGCAGGGTTGGTTTAGTCAGTGCAACAGGCCTTTGATAAAGAGAAAAAACATAAGAGCTAATCATGGGACGAAGAGGTGAGCGAAGATGAAAAAATTTTGTTTAATGAAACGATGGAAAGGGTGAAAAAGTGTGATCCAGTAAATGGGAAATGGTGGGTTAGTGAAGATAAAAATAAAATTATGTGGTGCGATGCGAGTAATTTGTCTTTGGGAGCGGTATTAGAAATTGAAGGACACGTTGTGGAGGACGCCGCTTGGATAACGAAGAAGGATGATAAAGGTCATATAAATGTAGCTGAACTAGAAGCAGTGTTAAAAGGAGTTAATATGAAACGCTCGGGGGATATAGATTATTTTAAAATCATGGGGCGTATAATAATATTATGAATTAGTATGTGTATTAATGTTGCTTCACTCTGAAGCTATTGATAACAAGTTATGCAATTAACCAAGTTGGTATTCAATAAATCTTCAAGCGAGAGGTTGTGAGACTATATAGTATATAATATATATAGTATTATATATATATATTATAAATTTTCGCTATCTTTTGAATACAATAAAAACGTATTCCTCAAAATTTCATATACTATATTAATATATATTATATATATATTATATTATAATAGTAGGTTCTTTTTTTTGGTAACCCCCACAACATATATCGAATATATTTTATAAAATTAATCGATTATTTTAATAAACTTAAACAATATTAATTTATATTGGGTTAAATTAAATTGTTTATTTTGTAAAATTTAATCGATTATTTTAATAAACTAAACAATTCAATTTATATTTGTCTTTTTTTGGTTAACCCCCACAACGATATATCGAATTATTTATATAAAATAAAAAAAGGAATCAAATATTTTCTTAAATTTTTAAAAAAACCCATATATATATATATTTCATTATTTATATCTATATATAATTATATATATTATATAATATATAATAATATATATATATTTATATATATAATATATATAATCAGTGGCGATTCTGCCTCATGATTGGACGCATGCAATGCTGGAAACTAAAAAGCTAAAGAAAATGCTTATCCTTAACTACTTATTATATAATAATATATAGATTATATATATAATATATATAATATATATATAATATATATAATATAGTATATATAGTATATATATATATAATATATATATATATAATATATAGATATATATATATAATAATATAATATATATATATATATATATATATATAATATATATATATATATAATATATATATATATATATATATATATTTATAATATATTATTTATATATTATATATATATATATATTATATATATATGATATATAATATATAGGTATATAATATATATATATATATATAACCGTATATAAATACATTAAACTTACTTTAAATATTACGGAAGGTTTACTTGAACATGAAATCTATTCTCCTGGTCGTTTTGCAAAATTCTTCTATTATCAAATTATAAAAATTGTCTTTATTTTCCATGTTTCTTAAGATAATTTTTTTCTATCGATATTAGGGAAAGATTGGACAAACTTACTTTTATTTGAGAGTTTTCAAATATGTTTTAATTCTCTTGGGAGTTGAAAATGAGCGTTCAACACTCGCACTTGATATTGGTATAGTTAGAGTTAAAATTATCAGTTTATAGAGTTCCTTAAGGCATTCTGAAATCTTATTCTCTAATAAATACTTAAGGATTTCGTCAACATTATCTTTAGCAAAAATTTTGTTTGAGTATGCAATACACAATTCCGATTGCAAACGTGGAAAGTCAAAGTAAGAACGGTATTTTTTTTTAAGGATTGAATGCTTTTTGAGTAGAATTATTATTGTATGATTTAAATTTTTTGCCATTCAAAAGTTGTACAAATTGCAATTTATTAAAAGACATAAAACATTCTTTCATTTGAACAATAATGTTCTCAAATATTTGATTATATAACTGTGTATTAAACGTTTCAGGTGATAAACTTGCTCTTTTCCTTGATAAAAGTGAACCATATTTCTCTTTTATTTTATTAAAGGTCTCCTCAAATTTCATGTTTCTAAGTTGTTCAATCTTCTTTATAGTGCTTCGATAAAATCGAAGCATATAAAATATCCATAGATTTCGTTTGTAAAATATTAAAAAGGTAAGTAAATGGAAATATTAGAGAAAAATATTTCTAATAAAAAATTAAACTAAAAAATTCATAGCGTGCAAGCAGCCTCTTGCGGTATTTTCTGTATTTCCATCAAATTGGTTTTGGGATTATCAAGATAAATTAAAAAAAGATTAGAATATCTTCTATAGTTTTTTTTACTCTTTCAAAGAGTCGTGATGAATAATTTCCACTGACACTTGGAGCCAATTTTATAATATATATATATATATATATATATATATTATATTATATAATATATATATAATATATATATATATAATATATATATTATATAATATATATATTATATATATATATTATATAAATATATAATATATTATATATATATAGTATATATATAGTATATATATAATATATAATATATATAGAAATGAGATCAGTATTAAAAAATATCATCCAACAATGATGTTCTCTAAAAAAATGATGATAAACACCCCAAAACTGAAATGCGTAATGATGAATAAAGGCGATATGTGAAAAAAAGCACTAAATTAAACCTTATTCCACTTTTGTTTGTAAAATCTAAATAACATATAAGTTTTCTCCTCTATCTTGGAAGCAGAAAAATAAACAAGGGTTTAAGGCATAAAGATAAAAAAAAAGTAAGTAATTTAGCCCGTATTTAGTCCGTGCGGGTAAACCTATTATGAATAAAATTGTTTTCCCAATCGATAAGCAATTTGTCATTCTCATTTGCATTGCATTTTTGGCCATATTTACTAATAGAATAAGGGCTATTTTTCTTTTAGAAGCGGATTTTTTTTTGAAGTCCTAGAATTCAGATTCCGCATATAAAATTTAATATTATAAAATATATAATATTTGAATATTATATTATTTTCATCCCCACCAAAGTTTATACATGCTGTTTAATTATTATATTTACTTAACGTAACGTACGCACTTCATTGCATGCTTTGCTTCATGGAGAAACCGCCACTGATATTATATATATATATAGTATTATATATATATTATATATATATATATATTATATATATATATATAATAATATATATTTATATATATATATATATATATAATATATATATATTATATATATGATATATATTATATATTTATTTATATTATATATATAATATATATTATATAATATATATATATATATAATATATATATATATATATATATAATATATATATATATATATAAAGAAAATAGTCAAATACTTACCAGCTAAAATTTAAGACAAATATAAATTAAATTGTGTAGTTTATTAAAATAAGTTGAATTAATTTTATAAAATTTAAACAATTTAATTTAACCCTTATAAAAATTTAATTGTTTATTTTATTAAAATAATCGATCAATTTTATAAAAAATAATCGAAATATCGTTTGAGGGGTAAACCAAAAAAGAACCTATTATATATATAGATATATATATTTATATATATATATTATATTATATATAATATATTATAATTAAATATATATATTATATATATATATTATATATTATATATATATAATATATGCAAGAAGTTCCTATTTTCTGTTTCAGTAAAAATTAACAGTAGAAAATTCTGCGGGATCGACTCGCGCTTTTTCGCTAACCAGTTATATTTTGAAATATATATATTTATTTAATAAATCATTTAGTATATATATAATATATAATATATATTTATATATATATATATAGATATATATATAATATATAATATAAGTCGTTTAGACCGCATAGATATAGTTGTCGGGTTTCTCCGGCTTTCGAGGTGGACGACGAGGACGAAGTCCCCCCTCTCTGTCCCCCATCGCTCAAGACCCATAAAAACAATATATTTTTCAGTAGGGGCTTCGGGCCGATTTGGGGGACATGAGGGGGACTTCTCCACCTAGAGCCCGAGAGACCCCGACAATTGATATCTATGCGGTCTACTCTAGGGTTTTCGTTAGTTTTAAATCATAAATAACGATTTTACATATATATATATATATATATATTATATAATATAATATATATATAATATATATATATTATTATATTATATATATATATATATATATATTATATATATATACTATATTTCAAAACACTTAACTGGTACGCGAAAAAGCGCGAGTCGATCCCGCAGAATTTTTTACTTTTTCTCGAACAGAAACCAGACTATTTGCATATATATATATATATATATATATCTATATATATATATATATATATATATATATGATTAATATATATTATATAATTATTTAGTACTGTTTTCACATCTGGGGGGGCTCCGGCTCCACCCTTCTATGGGGCATAGAGTTTGAGTCTAAAGCTAAGATACTAATTAACTGTCCCCTCTTTCAACTTCTCTTGACCCTCTATCTCTGCGACGTGACGTTGCCGCACTATTATCTCTTATCTATAGGTACTACAACGTTTGATGCGCTGAGGAGGGCCACTCGCATTCCACCCTCCATTGCGTTCGCCCTCGCAATACAAGAAAAAAAAAAAAAAAAAAAAAAAAAAAAAAAAAAAAAAAAAAAAAAAAAAAAAAAAAAAAAAAAAAAAAAAAATGGGTGCATCTTTAGCAAAAAAATTACGTGAGCAGTTGAAAATCCCAGACTCGTTTGTTGTGGTGCCTCTTTCTTTCCAGCTAATTCTGTTCTGTGGAACTCCTTTGACACCATCTTCTGTTTTTCCATGCTGTATTTAGCTTCCTCTCTTTAAAGCCTGACGTCTGCACTCACCTGAGATATTTGCGTTAGGTTTGGGCTTGAGTGGGCTTTCCTGTATTTTATTTCTTGCCCCTCTTGAAAAGGCTCGGCCCGTTGAGTGGGGTAATCTGGAATATAATAGTATACTAATATATATAGTATACTTATATATATATATTATATATAATATATATATTATATATATTATATATTATATATATATATATATTATATTTATATATTAATATTATATATATATATATATTAGTGATGCAGCAGATGTCATTTTTTTCGGATCCGGCGGATGCGGATGTTTGATTTTAATATCCGCGGATGCGGATATTAAAATTGCGGATGTGGATGTGATATATATTATATATATTATATATATATACATATATATTATATATATATATATATATATATATATATAATATATATATATATATATATTATATATTATATATTTATTATATATATATATATTTATATATTTCGAGTTGTTAGCCACAATCTATTAGATAATGGTTTATGCCAGGGTTGCGGGACGGGACCCAACTTAAATGTACCCACAAACAAAAAAACAAAAAATCCTCTTTCCCCAACCTCCGCCTTATTTTCCGAAAGTTTAAAATGGCATTATATACTTTTGCACAAAGTATTGAAAATTCAAATATAGAGTTGTTATTGAGAAACATCAATATCATTCTGCTTTTTTCTGCTGAGAGTCTGTTTCTCTTATTATCATATATTAGCCCAGCATTGGTAAATACCCTCTCACTTGGAACAGTAGTGGAGACAGGCCAAGTATTTTCTTGCAAGTTTACTCCAAACATTAGGTTAACATTTTCTTAACTTCCACCAACTGAGTAGAGCACATTTGTATTCTAGTCGTTTTTCTTTGGTGATTAGTTTTCAATCATTATGCACTACACACCTTTTGGAAATGAGTGAAGTGTTTTCTTCATCACTACTGGACGTAGAAATTCTTCCAGTGAATCTGTTATGATTTACTTGTAGAAGGTGTTGGTTACTGTAGATTTCGTTTTCTTCCCTTAAATTGGGTAGCGAATTACTAGACTGTTTCGGATTGAGTTTATTCAAACTGCAACAAAAAGGACATTTAACTTTTCTAATATGTGTACAAAAAAAAAAAACACTTGCCTTATAATTGGGATCTAAGTAAAGTTGCAATAGTATGAAGTTCATTAATTTCCACAGAACCAAAGCGTTTTTCTAGCTTTAGTTTTATTACATCCTTCATTCTTTTTAAACCGTCATCATTTTCATTCTGGAGATGCGTTCAAAAATGCTTCCTCAGCTTTGAGATTTAATGGTATTACATCGGAGACAAAAGCTGTTGTAGAGGAGCTGATTTTTTGGTAATTTCTTCAAATGGTATTCAAATAAGCTTAATGCAGGTGTGATAGATGTCATTCGCGACGGGCATTAGTAAGAAATTTGCTGAACTTTTGAAATTACGAACTGCGTACGAATCAAAAGGTTCCTTTGATAACAAATTACCATTTCTTTTCCAGTTCATGTTACGTTTTGGACCTATTCCAGCGAGGTTGGAACTCTTTGATAACA
>JABUQX010056212.1:10000-15000 GCA_015478945.1 Trachelipus rathkii | reverse complement strand
CGCCCTTAAATTGTAGAAAGAATTATAAAATTGCTTCACCAATACCCCCCATAGCTATAACTAATTTTGAATAAATAATTTCTAAATTAATTATAGAATGAACAAATTTTTAAACATGATTTTAAAAATGTTTATTTTTTAACATTAAGGACACTCACACATACCTATACACACATCACACACACAAACACACACACACACACACACAACCACACACACACACACACACACACACCACACACACACACACACACCAACAAACAAAACAAAAATTCAAAGACCATGTCCTCACTTCCGAGAAACTCTTCTAAAGTTTTCTTTAACTTTACAATATAATTTTGTTCACCTTGATATTCCTTGTCCAGCTATTCAAATATATATTTATATAATATATATACTATATATTATATATTATATTAATATATATATAAGATATTATATAATATAATTATATATATATATATATATATATATATCACAACACTCACGAACAGAAGCCTATGTAAGCAGGGGGTGTTAAGCGCATCAAAAGTATCACCATTTAAAACAAAATCTCGCAGATGAGCACAAACGCAGGCTTTAAGGAGATCAAACTCAGCAGGAAACAATATGGAAGAGAATTTCACAGATCAGAGGTGGGCTGTTAAGAAGGAAGCACCCAACACAACAAAGCTTTAATACTAATGTCAACACAGAAACTCATGTGCAGACAGCACCCATTGTGCTACGAGGTGGTCGCGTAAAGTGGTGGTTACACGAGTGGTCAGTTCCTCTAGCACTTTGCCCATGCGGTACATATAGAAAAGAGAGAGAGAGAGAGAGAGAGCTCCAACATCGTGCCGCAAAGACAGAGAGTCAAGTGAGTTGGAAAGTACAAAACAATTTGTAAGCCCTTTGGTTCTTTACACGACCCTATCCAGGTGAAACAAGAACCCCCCCCCCCAGATATGAGGGCAGTACTCCTTACAAGGCGGGATGAAACTAATTATATAGCTGGAAGTAATTGAGAAGAGAAAAAAGTTTCGCAGATCTAAACAGAACTCTAGCTTCATTGAGGTTCGGCCCCTAGAACCATTGTGATATGAGGTTTAAAAGAAATTTTTTTGTTTTGGAAAGGCCAAGGATTTTTATATTGTCAACAGCAGAGACGAGAGAGCCGTCGAAAGAGATATAGAAGTTAGAAGGTGTCTTTCAGAGAGAGAGATTTGCAGAAGTTGGTGTTGAATTTCACAAGGTTGAGACGACCCTACCAGGAAATTCTATCCAGATCAGCAAGAATAGAGTGGGATATATTAAGACGAGAGGCAATTCTAGAAGTGTAAGATGGATCAGATTTGAAATGAATTGAAGAATGAAATGTCGAGCCATCGGCATATGTGTGGATAGAGTTAGATGTGCAGCTGATACCATCATTAATGAAAGTATTAGATAAGACGAACCTGAGAAACGTCACTATTGACATGGAAAGAAGAAGATAAGTTAGCCCCATCAACTAGGGACCGACCAGGGCGGGAATTTTGCCGGTGCCGGTGCCGGTGCCGGTTGCCGGTGCCAGGGGCCGGGGCCGGGGCCGGGGTTAGTTAAATTAGAAAATGTTAAGTCAAATAAATCACTGAAGTCTAATACTTAGGGATGTAAAATTTAATTTATATCTAATTACAATTAATTATTATAATTTGATTAATATTTATATATATATGAATTTATATTTATATATAATTAATTTATATCAATTATAAAATTATTAATTTGTTTATATCAAAATAGAATAACTTTTAATATATATATTAATAATAGAATAAATTCTGAAATTCACTATTCATGGGGATAAAGTAGTAAAATTTTATCGTCTTCTCCTAAAAAATATTTATTTATAATATTGATAATTTAAATTATTAATGTGAAATATTTATTTTATTATAAATTAAATATTATTAATATATATGATATATTTATATATTTTATTTTATTTCAATCCTAAATATTTAAAGACTTTTATTATAAGGTTATATTTTTTTGACCTCATTTTTTACATTATCTAATTATTATATACTTATACTAGTACGTCCACTACGCCGTACTGTAAACTACTCTACAACTGAGTAATAGTCACGACCAAAATTCCCCCTACTTGGTTTCGGAGAGGTATTCTATATAGTTTTGAGATTTAGGGGCTACTTATATATCTTCTTCACTTTCATATCCAATAGTGACGTATTTCTTACTAAGGGGTTGTCTTAATTCGATATATAATTACTCATTTTCTAATTAATAGATGGTTATTCAAGACTGCAACTCATAATTATCATAATACTCTAGTATCCACAACATATTAGCTTATACTGAATGTAGCTATCGACATATATTATTCATTCATTCAATATCTAATTTCAAATCCTGATCCATCTTACACTTCTATGAAATTGCCTCCGGTCTTATATAGTCCCACTCTATTCTTGCTGTCTGGATAGAATTTCCTGGTAGGGTCGTCTCAACCTTGTGAAATTCAACAACCAACTTCTGCAAATCTCTCTCTCTGAAAGACCACCTTCTAACTTCTATATCTCTTTCGACGGCCTCTCTGCGTGCTCTGCTGTTGAACAATATAAAAATCCTTGCCTTGTCAAACGCAAAAAAAAATTTCTTATTAAACCTCATATCAACAATGGTTGCTAGGGCCGACCTCAATGAAGCTAGAGGCTTCTGTTTAAAGACTGCGAAAACTTTTTTTTCCTCTTCTCATTACATCAGCTATAGTACATAGTTTCATCCTGTACCTTTTAGTATATATAAGCGAGTTATCATTGCTACTTCATATATCTGATGAGGTGAGTGAGGGTTATCCTATTTAGTATTTACCTAGGAAACTAAGGAATTGGTGTATAGCGATTAATGAATATAAGACTAGCAACAAGGGCTTTTACATAACGCATATCATCACGCAATAATTTATATTGTTACTTATGTACTTATTATATATATCCTAAATAGCTAACTAATTTTAGCTTCTTATCCATGATATATTCTTTATACTTATAGCGGCATACTGAATGTTGGATATAATATATATATATAAGCTATCTATGTACTATATATATTTATACTAGTATATATATATAGTATAATATATTTGCTCTCATATAAATACAATAATATACTATATAATAATATCTAATATATCTTATCTCTCTTTTTTTTTAATGTACCTAGGTATATGCATTGGCCCTAAAAACTTATGCTAGAGGTGAAACATGACCTACTATCGTGTTAACAATACCCTTTTTAAACTGATACGCACCCTCGTCACTACTAACACAGGGTGGGTTGACTTAGTCACTGTACACATGTAAGGTTCTGTGGATATTGTACATCTTATAGAGTAACTAAAGCTTTGTTTGTGCGGTGCTCCTTCTAATACAGCCATACACACTCTTGATTACTGTGAATAAATTAAGTAGTTCATTCTTCTTATATAATTCAATTAATAATAATTTTTGAAAAAAGATTTCGGAAAATTTTTGATTTTCTTGAAGATATTTACTTAAAATAAAGCCACTCAAACAGTACAATGTTATTGATAAAAAAAACTTTATTTTATTTCCTTTTCTTAAAATCTTTCACGGAAAGGTCGAATTGCTTCTCTCAGTAAAATCGAAAAATTATAATTTTGGCCTCAATTTTAACTTGAAATCATAGTAAATACCAAAAAAAATTTGATTATATTTAGGTATGTTTATATATTTTGCATCAATGTATAACAAGGGAAAAAAAATTAAATATATTTTTTTTATTTTGTTTTGATTTAACCCTCTATTATTTAGTGTAAATTTACAGTTAACCCCGGTAGAAAACCCCAGTTTTGCTTGATTTTTGGCAGGGGCCGGGGCCGGGGCCGGGGCCCAGGTCGGTTCCTACCATCAACAACAGCCGATATTGAGCGATTAGAAAGGAAGTTAGACATAAGTAAGCAAATAGAAGGGAGGGGAGCTTGGAAAGTAGTGACGCATGCCATACCCGGTCAAATGCTTTAAGATATGTTAAACGCCACCACATAAATTTCTCCGTAGTTCCAAAGGGCAGAAAACCATAAATCGGTTAGATAGAAAAGTATATCACCAGTAGACCTCGAACGCCGAAACCCATATTGTTGATCGGAAAGAAGGAAATGAGATTCCAGATGATCTAAGCAGTGAGAAGGTTTAAAGGAAACAGAAAAGGGAAAAAAAAAAAAAAAATTTTTTTTTTTCCCCAAAAAAAGGAAAATTCAAAGATAGATAGAATACAAGTCAGAGTTATAGGGCGATAGTTAGAAGGGTCAAAGCGACTACCTTTCTTCGGAATAGGTTGGGCCTATGCGCTCTTCCAATCAATGCTGCGGAGCCAGCAAACTTTTTTAAAATTACTCGGCTCCGGTTCCAGCATTTTAAAATTACCCGGCACCGGCTCCGGCTCCAGCATTTTAAAATTACCCAGCTCCGGCTCCAGCATTTTAAAATTACCGGCTCCGGTATTTTAAAATTTTCGGCTCCGGCTCCGACCCCTAGTTATAAATCCTTCTCCATTTACAGTTTTGAAATCATTAATTCTGTTACAAAATTTTGATGGTATGATGAAATTAAATGTTTGTTAATGACATCTTTATTAACTTAGAATTAAAAACGTAGAAAATATTTTTACAAAATAAGAATTTTAAGAAATACAGAAAAAGAAATAATTCACTTTCTTCCTAACTTTTGATGAACTGCTTGTACATTTACGTAATATAATTGTATTAATTTTTTTTATAAAATGCATAAAAATTATATTTTAGTTTCATCATAAAGTTTAAAATAATTCCTCATTGAACTTTATGAGCTGCCTGAACATATGTAATATAATTTAATTCAAAACAGATTTTTTTTTTTTAAATATAATATATATATATATATATGATATATATAAGTATAGTATATATATATATATATATATAGTATTATATAGTATATATATATATATATATA
>JABUQX010056212.1:0-7500 GCA_015478945.1 Trachelipus rathkii | reverse complement strand
AATATTTCTAAATAAATATTTATAATTTTATATAAATATTTTAATAAATATATATATAAAGAGCAATTTTCGTTTATAATATTTAAGGGAGGAACGTTACAAATATATTTTTATGATAAAAATAGCTTCGAGACGACCATCGAAAATCAAATTTCACGTATGAAATATTGACAAATATTTGGATTTTGATTTTTTTTTGTTACTATTTCAAACTTTCTATTTTTTATGTTATCTACAATCTATATATATAAATTTTAATATTAATAAAAAATGGGTTTCATTTTTTATTGACGGCGAGGCAGTAATTTCTGACCTACTTATTTTGATTGAAATTTTTAATTTCAACTATGATGAGAATTTTTCTCTATTATTATATTTTAACCAAATCTTTAAATTTGAACCTTTCTAAGCATTCCCCTTATATTGAATTTTTTCCAAATCTTTTATCTTTCCCAATTTTCCCCTTTAGCGTTTTTGCTTACTTTTTTGAGTGTGAGTTTATTGTTTTCTTGTGTAAAAAAATTAACAAAAAGGTAATATACATCACGTTGGGTACAAAGGTGTTTGTAAATATTATATCTTTTTAGCTTTCGCCGAAGAGATAGAGAGAGGGAGAGCAAAAAGATAGACAAAAACCTCGAAGATTTCTCCACCTACAATAAAAACTGGACATGAAATTTAAGACGAAATAAAAAAGGTAGGTTGAAAGATGACTGACGCGGATTTTTAGTAGTCAGTGATAAAAACTGAAAGACTAAAAAAACGTGGGCCAATCGAATTTTAATTCAACCTTGAGAACTATTCTAACAGAAGTGTATCAATATTGTATAACAACTCGTGGGTCCACTTTTCAAGGTGATTTATTCTAACTGAATAACTCAACAAGAAGAGACTGATTTGATATACAACATTAAAACACTTATCAAAAATGACATATGAACGAATCAAAACTGAAGCCTTTTTTTTACTAACATATCTGAAATAGGAGAGAAGGGGGGCTGAATAGCCATTAGTGGGGTCCTATCAGTTTGTCCAGGAAGGCTTTATGAATGACATACCTACTCAAATTGCCTAAGATCAACATCTAACGGAATGAAAGGTTTTAATGTTTCCAGTCAGCAAACAACAAACAAAAAAATTGCTGACTCCTACGTAAGTTCGGCAATTCGTCTCCCAAACGACGAGGATGCCTCTAAAAAATTGAAGGGAGAAGCTCGTTTGAGAAATAAGCTTCATTAAAATATTAAACTACTCGATACTGCATTATAAATGAATCTTGAAGACTTCTATGAGTTCGGGTTATAAAAACAAGGTTGGGACGGAACTCTTGTTGACAGTGCAGTAAATTAAGATTGTGATGCTCCTCGGTTGCTCTCGCCGTTTTATAGTCGATCAAAACGACGCCGAGGGGGTTGACGGTGAGCAATTAGTTAAATAAACTTTAAATTGAATTATTAATATTTCAATAACAAATTTATTATCAAAAATTAGCAAATTTAAAATTATATAGTAAATAAATAAATTTATCAAACGAACTAATGTAGATTTATCGTAAAAATCATTAGAAGTTTACAACAGAAACCTCTGGCAACAATCACATGTTTTAAACCGGATATGTTTATTCTCAGAGAAATTACATAATAATTGTAATTTTTTAATTAAAGATAATTAACAATTTTAACAATAACTATCAGATTCTGTATGTTTTTCTGATTAATTTGATATAAATTTTTATTTTCTAGACCTGATATTTCTAAAAATATATTGAATTTTTAATGTAAAAATGTTTGAAAGGTCATCTGAGGTAAAAACTTGACCTTTCGAAATTAAGGAGGTCAAAGTGGTCAACTTACAATAAATGAAAGTACTAGAGTGTTCGACGAGCAACTTGAGAATATCAACCACGCTTCGATTTCCTGGAACACCTGGGCAATGAAGACGAAGAAGGAACACCTTCATATTATGATAATTTCAAAATTGATGGCCTATTTTTTGTAGGTAATTCGATATGTTTATAATTATGTAATTATGCTACTTTGATGCAATGTAATTTTTCTATCAAATGTAGATCTATATCTCTGTATACATTAAGGAAAGTTTTAAAAATCCAAACTTTGTCAAAAGAGAGAAAATGAATGCCGGTTACTTGTATCATCTTTTTATTTAAGAGATTTTGATTATAAGAGGTATTGTGTATATATATCTACTTATATATATATATTATATTATATATATATTATATATATATTTATTATATATAAATATATAATATATATATATATATATATATATATTTTATAATATATATAGTATATTATCTACAACTATATTAATTAAGTATGTTTATATACCATCGATATAAATATCCATAGCAAAAGTTTCGTTTCCGCTCTAAAATTGGTACGATAATAGTTTTTGACATGAATAAGAAGAATCGTGAAATTTTTTAACAAAAAACTGAAAATGGGGGGGGCTCCAGCCCCTAAACCCCATTTTTAGGGGTTACAGTTAACCCAAGGGTCCCAAACTTGGGATTTTAACTATTTATTATATTAAATGAATCATATTGTGAATTTCAAGGGCGTAGCTTAATTATAAGGGATACTTTACTCTTATGAAGCCTTTATCAGACTACGGTATTGAAATCTGAAATTTCTCGGTGCAAAATTGAAATTAAAAATAAAACATTTATTTAAATTAAATTTTAAGTATTAGTAAAGAAAATGCTTACGAACAATTGCCATATTTATTATTATTTTAACTATAACGTTCAATAAGAATAAGATGGTCCATGTAATCAACGACTCTCTCACGCATTTTGGGACCGAACCACTGCGCAATACATCCATTTGCACCTTTTATAAATACTGGCCACAAAGTGGCAGATGGAGTAAATATAAAAAATTTACGACAAAGATACTACAAGGGAGGATTCCTGAAACTGCTGAACTATCTGACTCCGACCCAGATTTCTGTTCGATAGTGTTATTCATTTGAAGTCCTAGTTCATAAAGAGCATCACAATCTTTTAATATCAGATTTTCAGTTCTGAGAAAGATTCTGAAAGCAAAGATGGCCGACAAAAATATTTTGATTTCAGTTAACATTCTTTCCCTTATTTCTTTGGAATTGTGTTGACATTTGCTAAAATCCCTTCTCTATAAAAATTTTCCTGCATTCAAGTCCTCTGATTAAATATTTTTTGTTGTAAAGTATGGGTGCTTTAATAATTCTTCGAGGGTTTCGATTTGTTCCCACTGGCTGTCGGAGAGAGAAGGTTCAGAAGTACCGGCAAACCATCATACTACTACTATAATCTTTTAGTTGCAGAAGCTTTAGAGCATAAGACATGTACTTCCCCATCTTGTCTCTTAACCTAAGATTGCCACTTTTGCCGCTTTGGACTCTTTTAGAACTTCCATTAATTTTTGGGCACGCACTACTTTTACTATTTGCTTGCCTTGCTTATAAGATTTGTTGTATGAGTATTGTGGAGACCATCCCCACACACTGCTAACTGTAAAATATGAACTCCACATCTAATGTGTGCCAATGTTACGTCACTCGGAACATAGTCTTTGCATAGTTTTTATAAGTTCATGTCCGAAACAACTATTACTTCTTCGTATTTGACACTTCAACAAAATCAGTATCACATTTACCAGCTTCCTGTTCCTCATAATCATTGTCCCTATTTAATTTTTCAATCGTTATGATCATGTTTGTTTTCAATCGTTATGATCATGCTTGATGCGTTATCAGTAACTGGTTTGTAGGTTACAAACTAAGCTAGATTACCTGCCTCATTGTTAATTTTTGAACTCTTTTTAAAACGTCAGTAAAAAATTCTTGGATATATTCGCTGAATGTTGCAGATTTTGGTATCTTTTACTGCTAACGTTTGAGAAATATTGTTCTTATCTTCGTCACATATCTAATATTATTGGCAAAATAATTTAGCTCTTCCCATATGTAAGCATCCATTTTTAAATGTACAAAGCGTCCTTTTATGCAATTTTTAAGTTCATTTTTTGTTTATCTGCTTTTTCTAGAATATTTTTAACAAAATTTTCCCGGTCTAAAGGGACTTCCAGTTTCGAGGCCATGTCTCCACACAGTGCTTTAAATCCTGGTCTTGCAAAGAAAACTAATGGGTCATTATCTTTAACAACCATTATGATCAATTGTATATTGAATTTTTCACTTGACATAGACATAACATGTTTTTAGCAACTGAAAAAGTTCCACTTTAGTCTGAGTTTTTGAAATTAAAGGTTTATCCTGATTACCTTTTGCTTCACCTTTCTATTTTAACAAATTACAGCAATGTTCTGGATGAGAGCGTTTAAATGTCGCATTAATTTAAAGGATCCAGTAGATGTATTGTTGACCCCATGAGTAGCTGGCAGTTAGGTAGACTTTTTCATGCATGATCGAACTGACTGATTCCCATCAACTGTATTAACTAATTCATATTGACAAATGAAGGTACGTTTATCTTCAGAGTGAGTAATATATTTAAGTACATTAGGCGTTTTCGATTTTTGGTTTAGTTGACACATGATTTTCTAAGGATATTAAAAATTTAATAAAGTAAACAAATGAAAGTACCGAACTTTTTTTTATTTATTGAATATAAATATACATAAGCAAATTTCCGAATAAAGAATATATACTATATATATATATATATATTTATATATATATATATATATATATTTTATATATTATATATATATTATTATATATATATATATATATATATTATATATATCATATATAATATTATATATATATTATTATATATATATATATATATATATATATTAATATATATATATATATAATATATATATAATATATATATTATATATATATATATACATATTATATAATATATATTATATATATATATATATAATATATATATATATATTATAATAATATATATATATATTATATAGTATTATATATATATATATATTATATATAGTAATATATATATAGTAATATATAGCAGTGAAATATACGTCAAGTGTGTTCAAAAATTTTGGGGGATATGCGTAGGTTCCTTAATTAGTTGGCTTCAGATCGTTAAGAATGTTGAATAATTCGTTCTCCTTCCCCACCTAAATCAGTGTGAGACTGCCCCAAAACTTCAGTGTTGTGTACTTTGAAATCCCCTAAATAGAGGACCTCAGTATTTGGAGGAGTAAATATAACTGTCTAGTGGAAAAGAAAGTAGTAAGATTTTCAAAAATGATACCAATATTTGTGTTAGCAACAGTAGCAAAACAACAAGATAGTAGTAGTAGTAGTAGTAGTAGTAGTAGTAAGTAGTGTAAGTAGTAGTAGTAGTAGTAAGTAGTAGTAGTAGTAGTAGTAGACAGGAATAAAGATTTTAAGGCCTTTCAACATCAAAGTTGGAAGATTTGAGATTTTTGCGTGTTACAGGAGTATTAATGTTTACATAGCCACATAGTCCACCTTTCAAACGGAAATTATGAAATAAGTTATAGATGACTATATTAATAGAGTTAGAACAATAATTCTTAGCCATCTGGGTCTCAGACAAGAGCAAAAGGTTACGGTTAGAGTATATTATATAATATATTTATATAATATATATTATATTATATATATATATTATATAATATATATATATATATATATTATATATATATTATATATATTATATATTATAAATAATATAATATATATATATATATATATATTATATATATAGTTTATATATATATATTACTATATATATTATATATATATATATATATATATTATATAAGTATATTATATATAATATATATATAATATATATATATATATATATATATAGGCCCTTATACTGGTTACTTTATAAAAAAAAAATTATCACTTTACACTATTTTTATTCACTAAAATACAAATTTAATAAACATTTTCTTACAATTAAACTTTATTATTTTCAAATTTTAAAATAGATTAAATGTAAACACTTTGTTTTTTCTAAAGTATAATATAAGAGCTTTTGCTCTATGTCGGGAGGCCTCTTCAGGTGATTGGATTATCTGAGAGCAAGAACGAGAAGAATCAAAATTTAGACTGACTATGATTTTTGGATTGGTTGGTTTCCTGTTATTATTTTTTTGTAGAAGTACGTGTCTTTCATTAAACTGATTTGTAATCGGGTCCATCTTCGCTTCACCCTGTTGTTTGTTATAATTATTCCAATTTCGTAATGCAGAATGATTCAATTTGCTTTATCTAATATCTGAAGTGTTGAAAATTTGATTTGCATATTTATATTGATGGAATGGTTATTAGTTGGTTCTTGAGAAGTTAAGAGCAAGAATTTAAGTTGCTGGGTCCCAGATCATGGTGTATGCTGATTTTTATCCGCTCTTGTAAATCGTTTGTTTCGCCGAATACGCCAGGTTGCAGTCTCTGCATGGTATGCGGTATACGCATTCAGAGGTCGGGGCTTTTAACCTTTGGGGGGAGGAAAACTTTTTTTAGGGGGACATGGTGGTTAGATTGAGTGAAATGGATGTTTTTTGGAAGGAGATTTTTATCTGGCCCGTAAGGAAATTGGGGAGCAGGCAAATAGGATCTGGGAGGATGGTGGAAGGGGGTTTTTGATTGTTTGTTTGTATTGTAGAATTTGCTTTTGGCCTTTCTTAGAGCTGAGACTATGAATGTACCGAGGGTAGAGTAATTTGTTGAAAGTGGAGAAAGAAGGCTCGAATTCTGCTTTTGAGGAAGGGGGAGGAGCAATAACGTAGAGCTCGGAGAAGAATAAGGAAGAGAGAGAAGCTAATTTAGTGTAAGTAGCGATGTGATGAGAACCAATGAGTGTAGTCTGGGAGTGGAAGTTGGTTTTCTGTAAATAGAAAAAAAGTAAGTGAGATGTGTTCCATGATATTTTTAGTTTTATTTTGATCTCTCTCCTCTAGGCTCTCTTTAATATTTTTTTTTTTTTTTTTTTTTACCATTAGATTATATTATGTGCTTTTAATCTTTAATTGCTCGCTTTTAAATAACATTGGTTAATAATATATTTATTTTTATATTTAGTTTTTTTTTTTTTTTTTTCATTTTAATCGTGTAATTTGTAGGGGATGTATGGAGAGTGTTAGTGTTTTAACTTTAAGGTTTTTCACATTTAACATATTTTTTAATTTTTACTTTTTTTATTGCGTGAATGTGTAGGGGTGTTATGAGATGTTAGTCGGGTTTTTTTACTTTAGATTTTTCTATTTTACATATTTAATATAAATTCGATTTAACTTTTTTACATTTACGGTTTTAAAACTTATAGGTTTAGTGCGTGTAAACAATTTTAACCTGACTTCACGATTTTGTTTTTGTTTTTTTCGCCTGTTTGTTTTTGTTTGTTGTGTTGTTTGTTTTGTGGTGGATGTGTGTGCATGTAAGATGACAGGATTTGCACAGGCGCATGCTTACATTCGGACTTTACTAACATCCGAGCTCAATCTAACTCTG
>JABUQX010056211.1:15000-20000 GCA_015478945.1 Trachelipus rathkii | reverse complement strand
ATCCGACAAAACTTGACTTATCCTAACTTAACCTAACTTAACCTAATCTAACCTAACCTAACTTAGCCTAACCCTAACTAACACTAGACCTAACCTAACCTAACCTAACTTAACCTAACCTAACCTAACCTAACCTAACCTAACCTAACCTAACCTAACCTAACCTAACCTAACCTAACCTAACTTAACCTAACCTAACCTAACCTAACAACACAACGCTTCTTCAGCACCTAAACTTCTAACTAACTTCTTCTTCTAACCTAATCTATCCTAAGCGCTGTGGCAGAAGCTGTACAGGAAATTTTTTTGATGTTGTGTGGACCCTTATTCTTGTCGACCCATTTTTCCTGTGGACCATTTCGTCTAGTCCCCAGTAAGGACCATGCAAGAATGATCATAATTACCAAAATAGGGATCGAGGAACTGAAGAAAAGAAAGATGTAACTGTGTGGTAAGAAGAGTCGTACCAACTTTCCTCACTGAAGGAGTTATGCGACTAAAGATTCAGAAGACTAGTGGCCTTTGAAATTTTGATTGTTTAAGGAAAGCAAAGCAACAGTTTGACGGACAGAAAGAGAGAGATTAAGGATTGGTCAGAGAAAGTAAGAGAAAATCGATAAAGCGAGGATCCCTGCCCATCAAAAAATTCCTATAGGATCCCATCCATTCCTATCTTAATTAAGATAGAAATGGATGGGATCCTATAGGAAATTTTTGCTGGGTATTATGAGGAAAAGTATATTAGTTATGCTACGCATGCTCTACATAATTATGAAAGACACCCCTATAAAGATAAAAAAAAAAAAATTGGGGTGGTGTGAAAAGTTTTGAAGGCACCTCAGAACATCGAACCTCCTAAAATCTTACTTGGTGATAGATACAATATGATTCTTCAAAAACTTATCCTAAAAAAGGAAATACCAAATATGTTAAACATAGGAGAAGGTTTAATTTATATGTTTTCGAAGATGATATTGTTGAGTGAAATACTATTTCGAGTATCTTCTTCTTCTTCTTCTTCTTCTTCTTCTTCTTCTTCTTCTTCTTCTTCTTCTTCTTCTTCTTCTTCTTCTTCTTCTTCTTCTTCTTCTTCTTCTAGATAGATGAGAAAACTGAGTATATAAGGCATGAAAACAATGTTTCCCTGTTCCAGTTAGAGGGACGAGAAAGATTAGAGATTGGTTACTTCAAGACCGCCTTCATAGCTATAGCTAATTGCTGTAGAGTGAGATGTTCTTCAGACGTAAAGAAGTGATAAAGTGTGGAGTGATTATCATAATTGTGGATAGGTGATGAAAAGTAACTCAAGGGATAAAACAGAATTCTGAAGAGCAGTATTATTAATAGTTTTGAAAGATTAATAGTGGTCGCCAGAAACAGATCCTATAAAAAACGGGAAGAATATTATAAAAATGGTTACAGAGAGAGAGAGAGAGAGAGAGAGAGAGAGAAGAGAGAGAAGAGAGGAGAGAGAGAAAGAGAAGAGAGAGAGAGAGAGGGAGAGAGAGAGAGAGAGAGAGAGAGAGAGAGAGAGAGAGAGAATTTACGTAGCAAATTATTTGCATGAATATATTCGGGATAACCACCAAAACATTTAAATAAAGTAGGTTAATTCTTTTTGCAGTATGATTAAATAATAGAGCGAATCTTCAGCTAACTCTTATGACAAAGCAGAAAACAGTTTGTTAAAGTTTTGACAACTCATTACTGTTTATATCCTCCGAATTTAGTGTCTTAAAATCAGTCTCTCTGTAGTGACTGGGATGGCATACGACAGTAAGACTTGAACGACGTGAACCATGGTCGTGTGACGAACATAAATATTAAGAACAATACAGAGAAATATATAGAGATATATTATTGAATCAATATATAAATACAGAAAAGGAAACGATCGGATAATATAGCACACAGATTTAACTGATATAATATATTCAAAAAACAGCATGGAGATAGACGTCTCATGAAGTTAGAAGAAATGACAACAGATTGACAATTGAGATATTATTGTAAGAGCAGGACAAATCTCCAACAAAATTAACTGAATAAAAAGCCTAGTCAAACAACAGGAGTGGAGATAGGTAAGTCATCAATTTAGAAGAAGTGACGATATATTGAAAAAAAGGACATATTAAATTAACTTGATTAAATTTGAAATTTCCCAGAAATTGTCCATGTAAAAAATGGACAGTTGAAATTAGAGCTGAGGAACGAAACTGGCAGACAAAAAAACCCAAATTTTCAGTATTGGATTCTCTCATAGGTTCATGCTGTGTGTTGGACAAATACAGACATATGATATATATATATTATATATTAATATAATTTATATATATATATATATATATATATTTATATATATATATATATATATATATAATATATGTATATATATATTATATTATATATATATATTATATATATAATATTAATTTGCATGTTTTGTTTCAAAGAAAATTTAATGTTTGGCATTCTCGAATTGTTTTCCTTGAAAATTTCCTCAATTTTGCGCGTAATTGTTGGCGCAAAAATGTCTTAAAAATTCCCTGAAATATTTATTCGCGAAATAAGAGACAATTTGACTCGTACGAATGCCCAAACAATAGAAGAAATAAATAAATAAATAAATTAAATATAATTGAACAAAATACCGAGAAATTGTGTTATATTAAATTACTAAAATATACATTTAAAAACCCGCTCGAAGTTTAGGAATTCAACCTATATTATGTGCTAAACCCAACATCAGCCCACACGTACAAACCTTGCAGCAAAGCTAACAACACACACCAAACACCACCCACAACAAAAAACACAAACAACAACAACAACCATGCAACGATATTCTATTCCTACTGCTACCAAAGTATTAACAACTTCAGACCAACCTAATCTATACGATTAAACCCATAATACTAATCAGAAAAGCGCATGAAAAAACTATATAATATACAATAACTATACTATACTAATATAATATATATATATATATATATATATATATATATATATATTTATTATATTTATATTATATATATATATATATATATATATATGTTATTATATATTAATCTTTCTTTCTTTCTTTCTTACCTTCCTCTTTGCCCCAAGATTTGGGGTAAGGTGCTGTACAAGCTTCGGAAAAGAAAAGCAGTAGAGAGAACATGGACAAACGTCGGAAAAGGAAAGCCCAGCCTTTTACGCCCCCTCTGTACCTTAATTTGTGAGAGCTCGTCACAGACAGAAAATCCACCCTAGAAGTTCACGGGACCGCGACCGGAACCCTCCTAATGTTAATCGTCAATGTAAGGTTCATCCCCCTGGCCCAGGTGGGCCACAACCATGCCCCCATACAAAAACCCCGCCATTCTCTCCTATCATGCACTTTATTCTCGCCTCTGCCAAACTCACATTTTCTCCCTTCAGACATTTCGTTCACCGACTCAATCACTTTCTTTCGGGTCTCCCAGCCGGGTCGGTTCCCAACAACACTCTCCACATATAACATCCGCTTAAACCAACGACTTTCTTCATCCTTCCACATGCCAAACCATCTTCAACATTACTTTCATTTATTCTCTCATTTACCCCTTTCTTCACACCACACAACTCCTCTTAATACGTTCATTCCTCATTTTATCAATTCTTCTCACATCCAACACGCCCCTAAGGATTGTCCATCAAAACACATTGAACTTTAGATCTATAATTCTTATCCAGACCCTAGTCTCACTACCATACAATAACACAGGTAACAACATACCCTCATGTAGACCCTAGCGCACTCAAGAACTTAGTCCCTTTGCATTCACCAACGATTTAATTGCACCAGCCACCTTCCTGCATTCACAACTTTCCTACTACACTCTGTCTCATCCGTTCCCTTCTCATAAAACACATACCCTAAATATTTAAACTCAGTGACTTGTTCCAGCTGCTCACCACTAACATAACTTCACACTGAGACTGTCCTCATCACAACCATACCTTACTCTTATCTACGTTTACTTTCAAACCCCTACCTTTACTATGACCCCTGCCATCTCTCTACCAATCCACTCAAACTCTCTTCAGACTCGCCACACAGAACCAAATCATCCGCATAACAATAGGTAGGGCACCCTCCACTCCTCTCCATTCTCTATTCATTCTAACACCATTCCTGCCATCCCCACCTTCGAATTCTTTCATAACCCCCATCCATATACAAATTGAATAACCAAGGGAGACATAACACATAGCCTGTCTCACTCCGCTATTAATCCTAACCCAACACCATTGACACATTTATTCTTACACACGCTTCCTATCGTCATACATACTCTTTGATTCCATTCAGAAGCCTACCACCAACACCATATTATCACTAATACCTGCCATAACGCTTCCCTATTAAAACTCTATCATGTACGCCTGTTGCAAAATCCATAAAACCTAAATACAATTTATTTCTTCTTTCTCCTCATTTTCTCAATCATTTTGTTTCAATGTAAAGATTGATCCAACACATCCTCTACCACTCCTAAACGCACCTTGTTCTTCACCAATCAGTCCTCAGTCACTCGACGCATCTTTCGACCAAAATACCAGCATATTACTTTCCCTACAAACACTCAATAAACTTATTCCCCTTATATTCTTACAGTTCCCCTTTTCTCCCTTACCTTATATAAGGGTACTATTACGCTCTCCTCCAATCCCTTGGAAACTATACCCTCCATAAACGCTTTATTAACAACTTTCAAATCCAATTAATCACCTCTCGCCTCCGCTCTTGATCATTTCACTTGTAATTTCATCTATGTACCTGCAGATTTTAACCATTCTTCAACTTTCTCACCTACCCATTACCTCTCCTTACTAATAACCTCATCCCCAAAATACCAATTCTTCTTGCACCATCAAAACCGCACACATTCACTAACACCTCATCATTACTGTTTATATTGTGAGATTTTCGAAGTGTTCTTCCACACTCCCCTTCAATCATTCATCAGGTT
>JABUQX010056211.1:5000-7500 GCA_015478945.1 Trachelipus rathkii | reverse complement strand
CAGGTTAATTTGTTGCAAGTATTAAAAGATCACGTATCTTCTTGAGATGTTCTGATTTGTCCAAATTTACTCGCTCTAACGGATATAATTTTTCCCTCTTGATATAAGATAGAACTAAGAAGCGACAGACTGGTCAAACAGGGCCAGATACTTCCTAGCAAATTCTTTGGCAATTGAAGCCCAGTAGACCTGCTATCTGCTCCGTTGTGATTTCAATGGACCGGGCTTTCTACAAAACACTCAAAAAACATTATAACTTGCTAAATTAAATGCCTAAACACTACAATTGATGAAAAACCTATGTGCAAACAATCAATATTGACTTGGCAAAACTGTCCATAAACACACAACACAGCACAAACCTATATTACTCCCTACTATATCCTATATCATATTATAAACTACTATATACCCTTATATATATAGAATACTATATATACTCACTACCTTATACCTAATATACCTATATCAACACTCCCCCTATAATATACTAATATACTAAACTAAATACTTGACTCATACACACTTACCCCACATGACTCACCGCTGGCTATATATCACTACTATATATCATTATATATATTATCACTATATATATATAATAGTATAATATATATATATACTATATACATATATTATATATATATTATATTATATACTTGTATATAGTATATAAACCAAACTCATACCTAATAATAAGTATAAAAAGTACATATATAGTATATATAATATATTATATGATTTTTACCACTATATACTATATAGTATAACCTTACTACCTACCTATAACACATATATATATACTATACCCCTATTATATATATATAAATTATATAAATATCCCATAAATACATACTGAACTAATTTATACCTACTAGCCTCATATACAATACCTATATATACATAATAATATAAATACTATTAATAAATAGTCTATATACCTTATATATAATATATAATATATATAGATATATACATATATTAATATATACTACCTATAATATATACTATAATTTATAGTATTAAATATAATATAACATATATATATATATACTAAATACTCCATAATATACTATCTATTATATTAAATATATAGTAACTATATAAGTATTATATATACTATAAATATATATACATATATAATCAGATAACAATGAAGATACATTCTGAGATTCCATTCCATTTGCAAATGAATGATTTAAGGTCATTCTGTTAGAAAATCTCAAACAAACGAACAAATTCGATTCACTGTTTTTCAAAAAACGTTTTTTTTATTTTTTTTCAATAATAAACTATTTATTTCGTCAAATTTAAGTATTTTTTCAATATTGAAAATACGAAAGAAAATATGAATGAAAATATTCGTATATTTCATTTTTTTTTTGACTGATACTTTATAATATATTATATATATATCTCCCTATTTTATTTAAAAACTTACTTATTTAAGAAAACGTGAAAATATATATGTATAATATATTAATAATTATACTAAATATATATATATATTATATATATATTATAATATATATATATATATAATTAATATATAACTATACTATATATATACTAGATTATATATATACTGAATATATTATAAAAATATATAATACCTATAGTTTAATATATAGTATATATATATATATATACACTAACTACCTATATATATATATATATATAAATACTAAATATATATACTATATATACTTATATATTATTTCTAAATTAAGACATTTATAAGTGGTTGATCTCGTTAATATTAGGTAGGTTAATTTAGTGTGTGTAATAGGTATAGGTTCTAGGTTAGGTTAGGTTATCCAAAATATATAATATATATATGATTATATATATATATATATATATATATATATATATAATATATATATAATAATTAATATAAAGATATATAAATAAAGATAGTATATATACTATAGTTACTATATATTATAGTATTAATATTATATATAGTATATAATATATATATATATATATATATATTTATAACTATATATATATAATATGATTTTTTATTATGTATGAACATAGAAATACAATTAAATTATAAAGCTTCCCAAATACAGAAACACTAAAGAGCATTTTACTCATTACGGAACATGTATTCTTTGCAATTTAAAATCAAATCAATATTTTTAACATAGCTATTATGTAAACACAAAAGTCAAATAAAACAACATAACATCAAAAAAAACACAAGTAGATAATAGCATGCAAATTGGCGTAGGACTTTTAATGGAGGGAGGTATAGGGGGGCGCGGGGGGGTTGGAGTTTAAACTGGCAGGTCGTAAAGGTTAAGTCCATGGATCTACCAAGCTGTTACACAATAGCAAGAAAAAGAATCAGTTTTTTTTTTTTTTTTTTGGGGGGGGGGGAGAGGGGATAGGAAGGCAATCGCAATTCAAATAAAAAAAAAAGTGTTTATTAAGTGTCACCTGGCGCAAAAGGAAGAAGAATTAATTACACAATCAGGTAAAAAAAATG
>JABUQX010056210.1:17500-20000 GCA_015478945.1 Trachelipus rathkii | reverse complement strand
TGCACATTCGGTATAGGCGGACACATTTCTCGAAAGAAAAAACACACGAATTCTCAATATTTCTCTTAATTGCTGGCAATCTCTTCTTATTTAAAACCAATATTGCAGCCCGTATTGCATTCATCTACATGAATTCTTAACTCATTATCAGCGAATTTCATCAAAATTATTAAAATGCTTCATGCAGTAATTATGACATTATTAAGTAACATTAACACAATATTATTGATTCAATTCATCTCATCTATTTATCTATCTCGATCTATACTTATTATTATTATCATTCACTTTTATTATTAACATTATTAACATTATTATTATATATCATTATTAACTTTAATTGAATTTATATTTTCTACTTCTCTATACTTTCTCTTCTTCTTTGTCTCTTCGCCATATACTTACTCAACTCGTATGGAGCTCATCCTTATTTAACAAACTCCACCACGGACCCGCCCCCCAGTATGCGAGCGGCGCACCCGCTTTACGGTACTGGGTGATAAGAGGGGCCCCACCCCGGATCAAAACATAAAAATATAAAAAATTCAAATATCAATTTATTATTATCATGGCGCGTCTCTACAAACTTGAGTACATTCATAATTTTTAAACTGAATAAACTAGCCGAGCTGATTCAATTTTATAAACTGTAGTGTAGAAGCACAAAAATATAGCAATTCTTTTCACTTTCTGTTAATATTAAACAATACATTTGAAAAATCCAGTATTTACTAACTGTAATTTAACCTTAAAATCATAGAAAATTATTTTAGATTTTATAATTGATCTTGTTCCTGAATAACACTCTTATAATAGCAATATTATTATATTATATATATATATTATATATATAATATTATATATATATATATATAATATATAATAAATTATATATATATATATATATAGATATATATATAATATATAATATATATATATATATATATATATCATAACATATATATATATATAGATGTAAACGTCAGTATTTTCAAGAATGTAAAATTTTCTCTTGTTACGCAATTTAATCTTCTTCCAAATCTTAAAGTTTGTTATTTATTATACTTTAGCCTTTATTGCTCAATTCTCATTGCAAATTAGAGAATGAACAGTCCCAAGTGTTCCTACTAAAATTAATACAAGATAATTAAAATTGCGTTGAAAACCAAGGATGAGGGCAATGAATGTTTAAATGAGCCCTTAAATTATTCCTGTTCCGGCTCCGGCTCCGGCTTCGGCTCCGTTCATTAGCATTAGCATTTCTTTATTAAGTATTATTAATGAGCTATGTTAAGTTTAAGTTTTGCTAAGTTTTATGAAGTTTAAGTTTTATTAAGTTTAATTAAGTTTTATCAAGTTTTATTAAGGTTAAATTTTATTGTTTCGGAACATGCGATCACGTCTACCATATGAATTGAAAAAACTTAACAAAGGAATCTTTAGATTTATTTCGATAAGTTGAATAACATCCATACAATAAATTAATAACACCTTTATTAAATTTGCATGTTTTATAATCGAAACTGGCGTATTGTTGTGATTTTAAAGTTATTATTATTATTATTATTATTATTATTATTATTATTATTATTATTATTATTATTATTATTATTATTATTATTATTATTATTATTATTATTATTATTATTATTATTATTATTATTATTATTATTATTATTATAATAATAATAATAATAATAATAATAATAATAATAATAATAATAATAATAATAATAATAATAATAATAATAATAATAATAATAATTATTATTATTATTATTATTATTATTATTATTATTATTATTATTATTATTATTATTATTATAATTCTTTTCTTTTTATTTATTATTATTATGATTTATTATTATTATTATTCATTATATTATTATGAAGGGAAGGGACAGGAATACATAAATAGAGAAAATTTAAACTCTTTGATATTATTTTAATTCCAAATGTCTTTCAATCAACTAAGTCAACTACTGCAAATGAATATCTATCGTCTCTGTATTTGAAACACAAAACATTGTATAAAAACAAGAGTCAGGACATATATACTATAATAAGATATATATATATATATATATATATTATCATATAATATATATATATATATATATATATATATATATATATATATATATATATATATATATATTATATAATATATATATATCAGAAGGCGACTCCGTATTATTCGTGCATGCTCAGTGCTTAGCATTGTTATTATATTATAGAATTTATAGAAAACGAATCGATCTTCATACAAAATTTCAGTTAGTTACATAAAATATCTTCATTATATTTTTGCAAAAATTGGTCATATGAAAGAATATATTGCATAAAACATATAAGAAATTATGTAAAATTTAAACAAAAAAGTGTAAGAATCAAATCGCAATTGAATAATGCCTATTTTTTCAATCAATTATTAAATTAAAGGTGGACTGTCATGCTTCTCAGAAAAAGAGGAGAGAAAATTTTAAGACGGTATACACTA
>JABUQX010056209.1:22500-34828 GCA_015478945.1 Trachelipus rathkii | reverse complement strand
TATATATATATATATATTATTTTTTTTTTTTTTTTTTTTTAGCAGATACCACCACTCACGGGGCAGGGGCCCCTTTAAATCTAGGAGCGGTCGGTGGCAAACCACACATTAACGAAATAACCGAATTTGACAAGAAAAATAGTAATGGCCCAATATCTTACCCAATCATTTTGAGCATTTTAATTAATTAATTAAATCACTAACATTAACCTCGAATACTTTATAAATTGGTTTACCTTCCACAACACTAGCACTGTTAATCAAATAATATATTATCACTATACTAACACTCTTTGTTTTATACATTATTATCTATAATTATTATTACTATCACAATCAATTTTAACATTATTTGCACTCAACACCTGTACAATATCCAAATGTACCCGATGAGAAAAAAAAAACTAAACCTAAACATCTGAGGGGGCTCCCAGTCCCTAGAAGGTGTTTGAAATAGCCCATTTTCAATTTATTGATTCGAAGACCAAACTTTGCTCAAATATTTTCTGTTACATATATAGCACAATTCACTTCATCCCAGATAAGTAGACCAGAGGTTTGTCAGTGTATCCAATGACTGATTGTGAGGTTTCACGGGCAAGGATTGTTTTAAACCACTGACCTGCTAGGCCTGTCGAGACAACTCTTCTCTTTTATCCGGTCTTGGGAACGGCACGTAATGCTTATTAGTAATACAAAGGCCTGCTTAAAAGAATTTTTTGTGGACACACATAAATGTTTATAATCCAAACGTCGCAGTATAGTATAATATATATTATATATATATATATATTATAAGAAATTATTCTTGGCATGTTAATTTACCAAAATTCGTGAATATCTGTTCTCGGCTTGTCAAAATATTCGAGGATTTTCCTAATATTCGAAAGGATGAATGTTTTATAGTTTTACCAAAACGTTGTTGGTCATGCCATGAATTTTATCAAACACTTCTTTTCAGATCAAAGGTCGACATGTTTCTTCATACTTAATAAAACCAATGCACTTAGCCTTGTTTGTGTATTATTGTTCCTTAAAAAAGTTTTTTATTAACTTGAGCTTTGGGAAAACGACCTTTTCAGACTGTTGGCAATGTTTTACTAGGTAACGTCAAATACAACTTGAACTGCTGACAACAAGCTTGGTAAAGCTAACTTGCTAAGCAGTGTTTTCTACGAATAAAAAGGTTTTGCTAAATCTTTAATAGTTACCATATTTCATTTTCACTTCTATAGTCATTAATGCTTTGAATGTAATTAATTGTTCATAAACCGAAAGATAAATCTATATCGTATTTTTTACCAGTTTTGTAGCCTTTCTTCAACTTTTCATTTCGTAGCTCGGCTATTGCTGATGAAGAAGAAAATGAAAATAACTCATTAACATTGTTCATGCTAATGAAAACGAGTAGTTACTGTTCATTTAATATATCAAGAGATTTTTTGAACCCTTATTCTAAGGGCTTTCAATGGGTCTTCAATGCTTTCATAAGATAAAAGCTTCATCAAAAAACCTTTTAATCTGCATTTTTCTTCAATGTTCGAATGATGTGCTAACTCCGTAGTTTCTCTCACTAATCTTCAAATTTTTGTCTTAGCTCACATAAGTTTGATTTTGCCTGTCCCAATAGGGTAAGTTGTTTTCTGAAGATCTGTATTTGGGACTTGCATATTTTTGAGACAACATTTGATTGCTTTCCAATACTTTACTTTAAAACACAAGACAGAGAATAAACTCAAAATTTTTCTAACTGTTTCCTGAGACCAAGGGCTTCGTTTCTTTCACTTGACTTCTTACTCATAAATATCACTTGAGATAAGAACTGAGAAATACTTTTGAAATTGTTTTTTTATTGCTAGTAAAGGAATCATACTTGGATGACCACCTAGTTGGACACAATTTTTTAGTGTTTTTGTGATGCATTCGTTATTTGTTGAACAGCTGTTAATTCCTTGCCACCGAGCTGTACTAGAACTGAAATACACATATATTTTTTCCAGTTTGTCATAAAAATTTTGAAGAGCCATACATTATATCTTTTACAGAATCATTAAGAATTAAATTTAAATTATGAGCTGCACAATGAATGTATTCTGCATTTGGAACAATTTTCTATATACGAGCCTGAAGTCCTGAATATTTCCCTCGCATATTTGCTCCTCCATCATAGCCTTGACCTCTGCATTTTTCTAATTTAATGTTTTTGTTATCTAATACCTTATAATTATTTGTTTTTTCAAAGTTTTCGGCACTGTTCTCTGTTATGTTATAAAAACCAACAAATTTTTCTTCAGGGGAGGTGCAACTATTTCTTAAGGGCACGCCCCAATTTTCACCCCCCTAAAAATGAACATAAAATTCGGAATTTTCAGCCGATTTTGACCCTATAAACACCAAAATGTAACTTTTTTTACCCTATAAAACGTTGTTTTCGCGTGTTTTTCTGTGACTGTAGTCATTCTTTCAGAATTTTCAATTTTTCAAAACCCATGTTTTGACATTTTCGTATCAACTTCCAGAATTTTTTTCGAAATGACTTCAAACTTGAAATATGCATATATAGGTTCATTACCTACAATAGTCAAAGAGGATTTTTCGATTTTTTGAGTTTTGTGCTCAGCGTTGTAGAATTTCCAAACCCACTTTTTTTGATTTTGAAATGAAAATTTGCGATAATTTTTTTTCTGTTTGGGCGAAGTAGATTAAATTTTCAGAGCATATGTAGTCGGGGAGAGGCACATTTTTTACTTAGATAATTTCTTTCTATATGCAATAGTTTTGGATTTGTTCTTGGAACAAATTTAAAAAAAAAAAAAGTTTTTTTTGAAATTTTTTTAAAAATTTTCTTTTGAGTATACAAAAAAATTATCTAAGTAAAAAAGATGCATCTCGCCCGACTTTACAAGCCCTGAAAATTTGATGTTGATTGGATGAGTAGAAAAAAATATATCAATTTTTCACTTTTCAAAAATTCAAATGTTTGAAAAAGTGAAATATTGGGATATTTTTTTTTTATACTTGTCCGATCAACATCAAATTTTCAGGGCTTGTATAGTCGGGCGAGATGCATTTTTTTTTTATATATATATATATATATATATATATATATATATTATGTATATTATATATATATATATATATATATATATATATATATATTATATATATATATATATTCATATATATATATATTATATATATTATATATATATATTGTATATTATATATATAATACTATATATATATATATATTATATATATATAATATTAGATATTATATATATATATATATATTATATATGTTGTGTCAATTTATGTATTTCTTCCTCTTTCTATTCTTTTGTTTGTTTGGCTCTTCGCAATTATGGGCCCTTTACCTGTGCGTGGGCCCCCCGCACCGCGGGGTCTGCGGGGCCGTAATTTACGCCCCTTATATATATATATATAATTATATATATATATATATATAAATATATATATATATATTAGTATATTTATTATATATATATATATATATATATATATATATATATATATATCATATTATATATATTATATATAATATATATATATATAATATATATAATCTATTATATATTAATATAATATATAATATATATATATATATATATATAATATATATATATATATATATATATATATATATATATATATATATATATATATATATATATATGAATTTCTTTCTTTCTTTATCCTCCCTTCTCTTAGCTCTAGATTTGGAGTAGGAGTGCGTAACGTAGCTACCATCTCCTCCATACCCTTAAGTGAGAGCTCGACGCAGTAAACCAAAACACCCTAGAATTTCACAATTCTGCGAAGATATGCCTCATTGTGGTATCTCGTCAGTATTTAGAGGACTGAGATCGATGGCAAACATTTGCCCACAAACATTCACCATTAGACGAATATTTACTGTCCCCTCCTTGAAAAGGGTCCAACCCGTGAGTGGTGGTGAACTGTAAAAAAAATGTTTTTTGTTACCTTTTGATGCTCTTTGGTACTTTTTAGGATTTTTTTGGCGCTTTTTAGCATTTTGTAGCGCTTTTCTCCACAGGTCATGATCGACCGCATTTGACCAAGCCATGTCAACAGCTGACTTGGCTAATGCCCTCAACTCCGGAGGAATTTGGTAATTTTCCACTGGTAACACTGCACGTCAATGACGAAGGCTTCTTTTTAGGGCTGAGGATCAGGATTTCGGAACTTCAGACCGGCAGGAAATCCAAGTCATGTCGGCAGTTGACTTGGAAATTTCAATTATATAGTTAGATTTTGGCGCTTGAGGCGTCAAATAAGGGGTTTTCAAAGCCGGGCAACCTTTCCATATGACCAAACAATCTTAGTGCACGCTCATTTATTCTCTGATGTACAACTTTCTTCACACCACACAACTCCCTAGGCCGTTCATCCCTCATTTTATCAATTCTTCTCGCACTTGACACGCCCCTAAGATTATCCATCTAAACAGATTATACCTTAGATCCATACCTCTTATTCTATACCATAGTTTTACTACTATACATTAAAGCAGGTAACAACAAACCTTCATGGAAAATCCTAGCGCACTTTAAAATTAGTCCCTTTGTATCTATCAACCAGGGAATTAATTGCACTAGCCACCTTCTTACCATTAACAACTATTCTAATACAATCTGCATACTCCGTTTTCTTTTCATTCAGCGTATATAATAAATATTTAAACTCAGATAATTGCTCACCATCCAAAATGATTTCACACCGCGAACTCTTCTCACTCACTACCAAAACCTTAATCT
The DNA here is from genome assembly GCA_015478945.1 of Trachelipus rathkii. Lineage (NCBI taxonomy): Eukaryota > Metazoa > Arthropoda > Malacostraca > Isopoda > Trachelipodidae > Trachelipus > Trachelipus rathkii. The sequence continues at coordinate 30,029 of JABUQX010056209.1, read as the reverse complement.
TATCTACCTTTACTTTCAAACCCCTCCTTCTACACACCCTGCCAGTTCCCTCCACAAATACTCTCAAATTCTCTTCAGATTTGCCACACAAAACCAAATCATCCGCGTATAACAATCAGGGAATCCTCCACTCTCCTCCATTCTCCATCATTCTAACATCATCCCCTACCACCCCTGCCTCTAATTATTCAATCACCCCATCCATATACAAATTAAATAACCAAGGAGACATAACACATCCCTGCCTCACCCACTATTATTATTAAAGAAAATCACTTTCAACTCCACTCTTCCTTACACATGTTTCACTATCATCAGACAAACATTTGATTCCATTCAGAAGACTACCACCAACACCATATATCATTAACACCTGCCACAGAGCTTCCCTATTAATCCTGTCATACGCCTGCTGCAAGTACATAAAACCTAAATACAATTTATTAATTTTTTCTCTCATTTTCTAAATCATTTGTTTCAAAATTTGATTACACATCCTCTACCACTCTAAATGCACCTTCTTCGACAATTAGTCCATCAGTCATTCGACGCACTCTTTTTCAACCAAAATACAGCATATTACCTTCCTACAACAGAGCCCTCTTAACCGCTAGGCAAACTAGGCAATGGCTTAGGGCGGCAGAACATGAGGGCTGCCCTAGGTGGCTAGAACGCGGCGGACAACGACAGACAAAAAAACGAAAAAACTATATTTAACTATAGAGTATATATATTATATATATATAATATATATATATATATTTATATATATATATATATATCATATATATATATATATATTATATATATATATATATATATATATATATATATAATATATATATATATAATATATATATATATATATTATTATATATATATATATATTACGGTATATATAATATATATATATATAAGTCTATGGACTCTTGATTCACGATTGTTGGTGGCGGATTATAATGAATGGGGAGAGTTTGCAGGCGGGGAGAAAAGGAGCGTGATGTAAAATGAAGGTACTGAAAGAGCAGGAAAACGGCAAGAATATGAAGAAAGATTGAATGTAAACATTGAACAGATGATGAATGCAGAGATAGTGGATGACATTCGAAATGTAGTGATGAAAGCAGCAAAGGAAGCCCTCGGAAGAAGATGGAAAGGAAGAACGAGAAAAAAACATATGCGGTGGTGGAATGAAGAGGTTAGAGGAGTGGTGGAGGAGAAGACAGTAAAAATGAGAGAGTGGCAAAGACGAACGGCTCATTTAAGAGCTCTGTATGTGGTGGCCAGAAATACAGCGGAGCGTGTGAAAAAAAGAGCAAAGAAGGAGGAAGAAAAATTGTAGCGGAGGAGCTGAGGGAGGACGTGAGGGGAGGAAGGAAGAAAATCTTCTGATTAGCAAAGACTTATCGGGCATCGAAGAAAAAAGTATCGAGCATAAAGGATGAACAGGAGAAGTGTTAATAAGACCGGAAGATATAAATAAGAGATGGACAGAATATTTTGGAGAACTTCTGGATGAGGAGGGTCAGGAGATGGAGGAGGAAGGGAGGAGAAGTGAGACAAGGGGAGGAAGCAGGGGTAATATACCAGGGAAAGCTGGAGGGAGGCCTTAAGGGAAAAATGAACAATTGGAAGGGCCCCGGGAGAAATGGATTGCAAATAGTTTTATAAAAAAGGTAGTAAAGGCATAGTGAATGAAGCAGTGTTTGAAGTTTATCAACAGAAGTGCTGGAGAGAAAGTGAGGTTCCAGAATTATTATGTATTATTATTTCTTATTGTTATTTCACTTTTAAAGATATCTATTATACTTTTAAGTTACTGGTGGAATTAATATAACATTTAAAATATAAAATTATTATTAAAAAATAATATAAATAATAAAAAATAAATAATTTAAAAATTATTAACAAAATAAAAAAAAAAAAAAAGAAAAAATAAATAAAATAAAATAATAAATATAAAAAAAAAAAAAAAAAAAAAAAAAAATAATAAAATAAATATAAAAAAAAATAAATTAAAAAATTAAAAAAAAAAAAAAATAAAAAAAAAAAAAAATAAAAATAAAATAAAAAAAAAAAAAAAATAATTATATAATAATTAAAAATTCTGAAAATAAAACGAAATAAAAATTAAAAAAATATAGTAATATATATATATATAATGCATTAAAAAAATAAAAAATAATAATTATAAAGTAATAAATAAAATACATTCATATATATACCTAATATATAAAGTAGTTAAATGGAGATGTGGGTGATGTAATAATTACAAAGTATTTCAGTTATTGGACTCATTCTGGCAAAAGTATCGTCTTGGATATTTAAAAGAAGAGTGAGGGCAATTGTGGAACCCAGGCTTGGAGAGGAGCAAGTATGGGTACAGGGCAATTAGAAGCACCACAGATCTTTATGTCGCCTGAGAATTGATAACGGAAATAGATATAGAAGTACAAAAAAAAGGCAATACATAATAACATTTATAAGTATTCTGAGAAAAGCTTTCGATTTCTGCTATCTTAGGAAGAAAATTTGTTCGAGTTTTAGAGATAGATACGGATGTGGGTGGTTACTTTAAGAAGAGCTTTGGAAAGATGATTAATAAATTATGACAAATGTAATGTAATGTAAACGGGATATGATAAAACGAGAATTGGTTTGAGGTGGGAGCTGGCATTAAGCAGTGTAAGTGTAATGTCACCATTATTCTGTTTGTTGCATATTTGGATCGTAATATTATTATTAGGCAAGATTAAGTTAGTGAGGACTTGGATGGAGATGTGATGGACATTATGCGGATTATGACCTGGCGTTGAACTTGAGGAGTGGTGTTTGACTTATGATAGTGTAAACTGAGGAGAAGCGGGCGTGGTTTGCATTGAACGTAGATAAAACAGAAATTATTATAGTTAGCTGAGAAAAGGAGGAGGAAGAGTTGGGTGGAGGGTGGATGGTGTGTGCTTAAAAAACGTAGAGTAAATTACATTATCTGTGTGGGATATGTTGGTAAGAGATTGGAGGAAGTGCTCCTTGGAGATTATTGCGTGAGCAGAAATTGATAAGTATCAAGGTAATTGAACATGTTAGAAGCTTTGTAATCCTACATCTAGGATAATGAGGATTTGGAGGGAGGTGAAGATGATAATTTTCGAGAGCATTTAAACATATTCCGGATTCTTCGTTTGGTAGTGGGAGGAAATCAGGAGTTTATGACACCAAGAGAGGATAGCAGAGTTTGCAGACTGCTGAAATGATGTAATTGAAGCGATGGCCGGAAAAGACCAGGAGGACAGATTAAGAAAACGCAAAAAAATAGAGAAGGTTTATAGGTAGTGTAAATACCTATTTTTAAACTAAAAGTAGATGTAGGCAAGGCTAAGTTGGTGGGGACATTTGGCAAGGATTGAGATGCGTGGCAGGGGCTATTGAGTATAGTATGGGACATGGAAATGAAATCCGGTGAAAGGAGGGCTAGAACCAAGGGGATAGAACGAAGAAATGGAAGGGCTCCGTAGAAGATTCGCTGAGAAAGACATCAATGCCATTCTATGATTCAGCTGATGAAGAAACGGGTCATTTGGAAGATTAGAAGGATTAGTGTGAAGAAGTAGATATGTGCCGTTGTTCTGATACAGGCTTTTTCATATTATGAGTCTTTCTTGGAGAGCTGGATGTTTAAGATGTATAATTATTATATATTATAATATTTAAATATATAATATATTAATATAATATATAGATATTAATGTCATTCATTAATTGATATTATATAATATATATAGTTAATTAAAATAAATTATATTTATTAATATTATATTTATTCAATATATTATTTATATTTATATATATATATATATATTATATTATATATATTATATATATTATATAGTAATATATATTATAATATATATATATAATAACTAATATATATATATTATATATATATATATATATAATATATATATATTAATATTATATATTATATATATATATATATATATAGTATACTATATAATTTTACATATACTTTAGTGAATTTTTTTTTCCAAGGCGGAACATGAATGGTGAGAGCCCTGACTAACAACATCAATAGTCAATTTCCCTTATATTTCCTAACAGTTGCCCCTTATCTCCCCTTAACTGCTTATATATGGGCACTATTACTGCTCTCCTCCTCTAATCCTTCGGAACTACACTTCCACGAAGCTTGTTACCACAACTGCCAGTATTCAATCAATCCACAAATCTCGCTCTTCACAATCTTTGATCATCTCACCGTAATTACATCTATGCCTTTCAGATTTACTATTTTTCGACTTTTTCTCACTCTGCCTATCAGTCCTCCCTTCTATTTACCTCATCCCCAAGATAACTATATTTCTCCTTACACAACAAACTCACACAACATACTATCACCTCTCATTACTTTGCTAATGTTATGCAGATTTCAAAATTTGCTCACTCCACACCCTTCTTCACATCCATTTTCACTGTCATAATATGCACCATCCCTATTTAATTCATCTTATTCTATGAGTAATTCCCTTTTTACTTTCTTTTCTTATCCTTTCTTATTTTTCATTATTATTATTATTTATTTGTTATTTATTTATTTTTTATTATTTATTATATTATTTATTCGTTCCCGCCGGTTTGGTTATACCTGATCATACCAAGTAAACGCAGCTACTATCTAACTTACTTTAATTGCTCGCGCATTTGAGTCCTCTTACAATCTATCTTTCATTTTTTACTCCACTACAACTTCACAAAAAATAATATAAAATATATATATATATATATTAATAAAAAATAAAATATAAAAAAAAATAGTGAGATATATATTTATATATAAACTATACTATATATATATAGGTATTTATATATAATATATTATATATTATTTTTAATTTATTATTAAATATTATAGTATATAAGACGCATTTTTGAGTTATTATAATAGTAATATATAGACCTATATAATCGTATATATATAACTATATATATTATATACCTAAATTATAATATATATATTTATCCATATATACAGTATTACCTAATATATATATTATATATATATAGTATATATAAACTGAATGCATTTTTGAAATCAGCGAAATTTTAATGCAAAGAAACCCCCAAAGAACAACTTGATTAAAGAAGAAGTTAACTAAATGATTATTTAAATTTAATTAAATAAATATCTACAGTAAAATATAGTAACTTCTTACGTTGAAAAACTTTAAATTAGACGGTTATCCCATAAAAATCATTTTACCGCTTTCCTTCTTAGGTTATGTGCTTATGCAATATTTTAGGGTAACTTTAAAAAGTCATGATTTTTATTTTCTTCCCTGTATTATCCTTAAAAGTATCATGTTTTAATTTAAAAAATAATCTTGCGAGCCACTCCACTCCACGACGGTCGGTGAAGTACCCACACTGAGGATTTACCCTCGCTGTTTCATCCGCATTACTCGTTAAACAATCTCACACTCAAATATATCATTCCACTTCATAACTGCAAGTTATGTTATTTTATTAAGTGTCTCTCAAGCCTAAAATATTGGACGGCTCATGTCTCAGTAATTTGGGGGAACGCGTGAATTGTCCTACATCAAAACATATTATCTGATTTTCTCTTCGTATCACGAACTTCATTTTATTTTCAATACCTCATTTCTTAACTCGTGCCTCATTAAAACCCTTATGTCTTTCGGTCTGAGATCCTTCTAACACAATGAGTATGTTCTTGTGAGTCTATTGTAGTCTCGTCTGTATAACTTCACACGCTGCTCAACTTACATCTGAGTGTGTCTTGATCATGAATACGAGAAGGAGAGATATTTTAGAGAGTTTTGATAATTTGTATTTACTCATCCTACTTAAGTAGTTTAACGGCCTTACTACTTCACAAATTATAATACAGGGATGGGTCTAAGTAGTACATAACTAAAGAAACTCTAACAAATATCTATCCTTTAATATAGCTATTCTAATAAAACTTTATATATCTCTCACCGCTACTATACCTCACTACCTAGAGAGAGCATTTGGAAACTTACTATATAATACTAAATATAGGCCTTATCACGCTTTAGTGAAGATATCTCACAGTAAAACTACCTCTACGGATAATGAATAGGTTTAATAATATTGACTGGTGTTATAGGCTCGACTCCATTTACTTATTCACGGTGAAAGAATATATATAAAATGGCGGATTCGCAAGATTATGGAAATATATGATGAGTCTGCGAATCTGGTAATTGATATTCTTAAGCTATCTTGGTCCTCACCTCTTGCTAGAATAGAACACTTAGAGCACGTGGCAGAATGACTAGAACACACGAACACACTCCAAAGGTGACTGAATCCTACGATAGAGTCAAATTTTTTCAATAATCTTTGTAAAGTGCACGCTCATCTCACGGAGTTCGTGGGCACAGATCTTCTCCTCACACCTTACATCGCTGCACAGCTGATAACACATAGGTTATATACGACTCTTCATATCACGGTGAGCTAGTATAACCACTTATTTATAACACCTATAGTGCAATGTAGTACTCACAGTTATTCTTATCGGTCCCTCACTTACTATGTCTTCTATATATATTCTTTCTACCGCTCACATAAACAGCGTATTTCTCTCACTTAAATACTATTTTAGACTTATTACTACTAGTAACTCAACTATCTACTCTTTCACTCCACCCGCTGTTTTATTACTATACATACTTTACTTCATTCCTACTTTCATAATATATACCTTTACTACTATTTACCTTTACCCACCTTTACTAACCTTGTTCATCTACGTCCATTATTACTAGTCTTAGTACTATTTATATAAAACTCTTCTATAATCAGATACTGTATCCCGAGCTACTCCGGTAGGTGATATTATATATAAATACGTGATGTTATGGTTTGCAAAGTTTGATTAAAATTTCCGTATCTCACACCCAGACATTATCCCACGCATTTTAGCAGACAAAAAGACAAAAAGTAAAATACAGACGGAAAAATCGATTTTATGCACTGTTCCATTCCACAGTGGCCTCCCCCTCCCCTTTCCCCTCCGACTCCAAGGGCTAACCCCACATGCTGAAAATTTTGATGTGTTTCAAGGTCATTTCGATTTGATAAAGTGGCAACTTTAAAGAAACAGTTAGATGAAGCCTACTGTGGATCGTCTGCTGAATTGGATGCTTGAAATGCCTTGGATGTTCATTGGAATGTTCTTCAGTAATAAAGGAAATATAGAAAGGGGTATTAAAGTCTGAGTGAATTTTTAAAAAAATTTTAACGAACGTAATTAAATTGAAATTAATTGAATAATTCAATATTCAAATTCAAATAAACCTTTTATGAAAAATTATTTAGTAGTTTTTTTTTTTAATTGTAAAATTTTCTATCATTCACTAATGAAATAGTTAGTTATATATTAAATTATGAAGAACGAAAGTGTCGACGGGAAACCCAATCTGCCTTCAGGAAAGCACCAATCAAAGAATGGAAAGTTC
>JABUQX010056209.1:7500-17500 GCA_015478945.1 Trachelipus rathkii | reverse complement strand
GAGGAAATATGCTTATGTTTCTGATCTCCAAAACCTTTAACATTTAAAACCTGTTATCATGGTAGAAGGGTTGCCGACCAGGAAAGGCTTTGTAAGTTTCACATGAATTTCCTAAAATCAAAATTAAACTGTTGTGACAGTGCATGGGAGCATTATCATTTTTAAAATGACGCCAGTGTTAATTCATAACATCAAGATCATGTGGAATCTTGCTGACATAGAGAGTTTAAGGAATTGCTGTTAATGACTCGGTAATCGAGAATTATGTTGGAGACAAAAAAAGAAAAAAAAGGAAAAAAAAACCTGCATATTCAACCCGTCAACACAAATCGATCTACCATTTTATCATTCTAAAGCATACATTAAGGATACTAGGCAAATTAGTCGGTCTTCATTCAAAAACACGAGCTACTGTATGAAATAGTTTCAGTGATCACTAATCAGGCCATATTACTATTTTTAGGATTCAACTGTTTTGGTTGTGTGATTTTTGCACTGGTGATAAAATGTTTTCTAAAAGCTAGTAGGCTTTTCTATGGGTGTTAACCTTGGCTTTTTATAGACTATTTTTAAATAACCAGAATCTCCAAAATGGAAATTGAGTTCTACTTTCCATTTCCTTCAACGATTATCTTGTTAAAGGAAAGGTCATTTTTTTTACTTCAAAAAATAAATCTTACCAATGTGTAAAGATAGGTTTTGAAACACCAAATAATTTTATTTTAATTGTTGCAGGCACATCTGCTTGACTAGTGTTAACTATTTATAGATTTTATGGAAGCATGAAAAGCAAACCATCTCACCGACCCATTCAACCTAACTTCTACTGGAAATAAGATGCAAAATATTGGCATGCAATCTGTAACGAATGGACAAGACAAGATTGAAAAATTAAAATTGTCAATTTTTGTAGTTTCAATGTTGCGAACACGAAATATTTAGCCCTAAAGTACTTGAATCACATTATTTAACATGATTTGTTTAAATTTATTAAATCATGAAGATCAATCAGGTCAAATAAATACTGTTTAAGCATTTTAAGCTTTAGCAACATCTTCATTGATTATAAATCTTCCTAGCATTGCCTCGTTGCAGAAAGTTTGAACAACAGATCAAGTTTAGTAGTCCGAAGTTTTTGTGGTTGAATTATCATTTATATCTGGCATGATGTAAATACCTACATCAGTATACAGCAAGAAATAAAGTTGCTCTGTGAAAGAGAACATGGATCGTTCATGGCGAAATGGAAAGAAAAAAAAAAGACTGGAGGAAAGAATCAGACCAAATTTTGAAAAATAAGAAAGAAGAAAGAGATCAAAAAGATGACAGAACGAAATTATTCGCTTCCTTCTCTACTCCTCCTCCACCGCATAAAAAACGTGAAAATTGATACGCTCGTTTTGGAATTGATCAGTCCGTTAGGGGGTGAAGCATTATAAAAAATATCTTCAGCACGCAATCTAAAGCAAAGGAAAAAAATGTTTATGGACATAATTAAAAACAGACAAACCAACGAAAATTAAGTAGTAAACAACTATGCTTGTTTTTATTTTGAGTAATACATATATATATATATATATATATATATATATATATATATATATATATATATATATATATATTTATATATATATATATATATAATATATATATATATTATATATATATAATATATATATATATATATATATATATTATATATTTATATTATATATATATATATAAATATTACATATATATATATATATATATATATATATATATAGATATATATATATATTATAGTATATATATATATTATATCATATATATTATAATATATATATATATTATATATTTATATATATATATATATATTATAATATATATTAATCAAACAACCCCAAGGGAAGGACTTTCGTCTGCAGTGAAACCCTTCTGAGAAAGGTCTTTGGTGAAAGCCAAAGGGCCCTAACGGCTAATCCGTTGGCTGGGCCAAGGCCCTATCGCGGACGACGGGAGATTAATTTGCCCCATTTGTAGTAAAGCCACACCACAAATTGTACTCACTAACTTCTGAGTTGGGACGGAGATAGAGTTAATAGAGCAATAGCTCACATCTCTCGCTTACCAACCAGTCTCGAACCTGGGGCCCCCTCCTTGCCTTAGGCGAGTGCAAACTACCACTGAGCTAGGAGCGCTCCATATAATATATATATATTATATTATATATATATATATATATATTTATAATAATATATATATATATTATATATATATATATATATATATTATATATAATATTAGTAATATATATATATATATATATATATATATATATATATTATATATATATAACTTATATTAGGGTCGTGTTAGGTGTGAGAAGAATTGATAAAGAAATGAGGAATGAACGTATTAGAGAGTTGGTGTTGGTGTGAAGAAAGGGGTAAATGAGAGGAAAAATGAAAGTACGGGAGATGCGTTTGGTCATGTGAAAGAATGGATGATAGCGGTTGGTTATGGTTAAGCGGATGTATATAGTGGTGAGTGTTTGGGAATCGACCGGCTGCGGAGACCGAAGAAAAGTGGATTGAGTCGAGATAAAGGAATATCTGGAGGAGAGAAATGTGAGTTTGGCAGAGGCGAGAAGAAAGGTCATAAAATAGGAGTGATAGCCGGGGTTTTGTGAGTGTCGGGGGTATGGTTGTGGCCCACCTTGGCCAAGGGATGAACCCCTACATTGAATTATGCGCATAGGAGGGTCTCGAGTCCGGCTGAAGCTTTTATGTTGGATTTTCTACTGCGACGAGTTCTCACTAATAGGTATAAAAGGGGGCAGTAGGGCTGGGCTTTCTTTTCGAACTTGCTTTATATTCTTCTACTAGTTTTCTGTTTCCAGTGTATGCTACGCACCTTACTCCCAGTCTTGGGGAGAGAAGGTGGGTGATGATGAATATAATATATATTTATATATATTATATATTAGATTATAGATATTTATATAATATATATATATATATTATATATATATATATATATTATATATAGAAATATATAATATATATTATATATATTTATATATATATATATATATATCATCATCAATATAAATATAGGTCGGGTCATTAAATGAAATAAATTTAATGTTAGAGCACCTCTAACACCCTCATAGATCACGACGCCATATTGGCAATTTCATTAAAGAGATGGCGACTAATAGGTAACGTAGAATGAAATCTATTTATGCTTTTCCGAGTCTGACCTCTCTCTCGTCTCTCTCTCTCTCTCTCTCTCTCTCTCTCTCTCCTCTTCCTCTCTCTCTCTCTCTCTCTCTCTCTCTCTCTCTCTCTCTCTCTCTCTCTAATTATTTTGCTTGTTGGAGCGTTGATGAAACAAATTAGAGTTCCCAAGATGAAGTTTAATGGGTTCGATTCCTCTCTTGGATCCTAGGTAGAATTTACCTGGAGTCAGGGAATGTGGAGCAGGTAAATTTTTTTCCGGCTCCGACTCTGGCTCCGGCTCAATCATTTTAAAATTAGCCGACTCCTACTCCAGATCCGGCTCCGGCATTTTAAAATTACTCTGTTCCGGCTCCGGCTCCTGCTCCAGCATTTTAAAATTACCCGGCTCCGGCATTTTAAAATTGTTCGGCTCCGGCTCCGGCTCCGGCTCCGGCTCGACTCCGGCTCCTATTTATAATTCCTTCTCCATTTACACTAACAAAATCATTAATTCTCTCGCACAAAACTTTTAGAGTACGATGAAAATAATTTGTTTATAAATATTTTCTGTTTTAAATTATAAGTAAATAAAAATATTTATAGAAAATAAGATTTTTAAGAAATACAAAAAATAATTTACTTTCTCCTAAATTTTAATATAATTCCTCTTTGAACGATGAATATATATAATTTTAATATATATAATTTCTTTGAATATAATTTTATTAATTTTTTTTTTAAAGAAATTATTTTTTAAATAACGCAAAAAATTCTATTTTAGTTTTATACTAAAGTTTGAAATTATTTCTCTTTGAACTCTGAACTCTAGTTCCATTATTATATTTTATTCAAAAAAGATTTTTTATTTAAAAAAATAAAATAAAAATAAAAAAAAATATAATTCATTTTCTTCCTAACTTTTAAAATAATTTCTCTGCACTGCCTGAACATATGTAATGTAAATGCATTCAAAACAATTGTTTCTTAAAAATAAAACTTCTTCAATCAAATCCTCCTTTAACGATGTCCTTAGATTCGATTTTATTACTTTTAAAGCAGAAAATAAGCTCTCACTCAACATTCACTTGACTAGGGGGTAAAGCTGTAATTGAATAAGCCGCATCTTGCAAAATTTTAGGGTAGCTAGGGATTGGCTCTTTAGCTTTGATTTCCGGTCGATTTTCATTATTCCATCTAATGCATTATGGAATTCTACTTTGTATTTTTCTAGAGGATTTTTAGGTTGAAGGTCTTTAAATGGTAGATTGTGTTTTTTCAATCGCTTTTCTGCATGCTCCAATTGGTTCAATTGTTTGTCAAATTTGACTTTTTCATCTTCATCTGACAAGATACCACAAGGGAGGATTCCTGAAACTGCTAAACTATCTGACTCCGACCCAGATTTCTGTTCGAAGTGTTGTTATTCATTTTAAGTCCTAGTTCACGAAGAGCATTCCTAGCTTTTCATATCAGATTTTCAGTTTTGAGGGAGATTCTGAACTGTGGATCAACAAAGATGGCCGACAAAAATATTTTGTTTTCAGTTAACATTAATATTCTTTCCTTCTTTCCTTGGAATTTTTTATGTCATTTGCTAAAATCCCTTCTCTATAAAAAATTTCTTGCAGTCAAGTTTTCTGATTGAATATATTTTGTTGTAAAGTATGGGTTTTCTTTGAGGGTTTCGATTTTTTTCCACTGACTATCGGAGGGAGAATGTTCAGGAGTACCGGTAGCCTTCATACTAATGTAGTCTTTTAGTTGCAGAAGCCTCTCGAGCATAAGACATGAACTTCCCCATTTTGTCTCTTGATCTAAGATTGCCACTTTTCCAGTTTGACGCTTTAGAACTTTCATTAGGTTTGTTATTTGTCACCCATCACGCGCTGATAACTGTAAAGTATGAACACAACTCATGTGTGCAATGTTAACGTCATCGGAACATAGTCTTTTCATAGTTTTATCAAGTTCATTCTGAAAACAACTATTACTTCTTCGTTTTGACATTAAAAAAAAATCAGTTTCACATTTACCAGCTTCCTGTTCCTCATCCTCATTGTCCTTATTTAATTTTTCAATCGTACTAAGCTAATTACTTGTATCTTATTATTTCGAATTCTTTTAAAACGTCAATAGCAAGTTATTGGATATATTCGCTGAAATGATGCGATTTGGTGTCTCTTACTGCTGACGTTTTAGTAATATTGTTTTTATCTGCATTCACATATCTAATATTAATAGCAAAATAATTTAACTTTTCCCTTGTGCATGCATCCATTTTTAAATGCACGAAGCGTCCCTTTAAGCATTTTTTAAGTTTATTGTTTTTGCTTATCCGCTACTTCTAGAACTATTTTACGAATATTTTCCCTGTCTAAAGGGACTTTCAGTTTCGAAGCCATGTCTCCACACAGGGCTTTATTTTAAATTCTGGTCTTGCAAAAAACTTAATGGGTCACGATCTTTAGCAACCATTATAATCAAAAGTATTTTGAATTTTTCACTTGGCATAGACAGAACAAGTTTTTGACAATCGAGAAAAGTATCCACTTTAGTCTGAGATTTAAGAATGGCGAGTAAAAGCTCAAGAACTTTTGTTTTTCCAACAAAACAAGTTTTGAAGATAAATGCTGAACACACACAAGAGAGGTCTTTAGGTTTTATGGATTTGCAACAGGCGTATGATAGAGTTAATAGGGAAGCGTTATGGCAGGTGTTAGTGATATATGGTGTTGGTGTAGGCTTCTGAATGGAATCAAAAGTATGTATGACGATAGTGAAGCGTGTGTATGTAAGAATATATGGTGTCAATGGTGATTGGTTAGGATATAGCGGAGTGAGACAGGTTGTGTTATGTCTCCTTGTTATTCAATTTGTATAGGATGGGGTTATGAAAGAATTCGAGGTGGGGATGGCCGGGAAATGGTGTTAGAATGATGGAGAATGGAGCATGAGTGGAGGTGTGCCTACCTATATATGCGGATTGGATTTGGTTTTGTGTTGGCGAACCTGAGAGAGAGTTTGAGAGGATTGTAGAGAGATTTGGCAGGGTGTGGTTTAAAAGGAGGGGTTTGAAGTAAAACGGTAGTATAAGGAGTAAGTGTTATGGTATGTGAGTGCAGAAGAGAACAGTCCTCAGTGTGAAGTATGTTAGATTGGTGAGCAGCTGGGAACAAGTGTCTGGTTTAAATATTTAGGAACGTATGTGTTGGATGAGAAGGGAACGGATGATGGAGAGAGTGCAGTAGGAAGTTGTGAATGGCAGGAAGGTGGCTGGTGCCAATAAATCTTTGGAGAAGTAAAGGGACTAAGTCTTATGTGCGCTAGGGTCTTACATGAGGGTATATGTTGTTACCTGTGTTATTATTGTATAGTAGTGAGACTATTGGTCTGGAATAAGAAGTTTAGATCTAAAGTTCAATGTGCTTAGATGGACAATCTTAGGGGGCATGCTAGGTGTAAGAAGAATTTGAGAAAATGAGGGAAGAATATATTAGGAGTTGTGTGGTGTGAAGAAAGGGGGGTAAATGAAAGAATAAATGAAAGTAAATGAGATGGTTCGGTCATGTGGAAAGAATGAATGATGGTCGCCGTTGGTTAAGCGGTATGTATAGTTGGCGACGTGTGGTAGTTAGGGAACCGACCGGCTGGGAGACCAAACAAAAAGTGGATTGAGTCCGTGAACGAATGTCTGAAGGAAAGAAATGTGAGTTTGGCAGAGGCGAGAATAAAAGGTGCATGATAGGAGAGAATGGCGGGGTTTTGTATGGGAAAATGGTTGTGGCCCACCTGGGCCAAGGGATGAAACCCTTACATTGACGATATACATGCCATAGTGATGGGTCCGTCGCGGTCCCATGAAAGCTCTCAGGGGTGGATTTTCTAGCTCTGTGACGAGGTTTTCACTAAATTAATGGTACAGTGGGGGCGGTGGGCGGGCTTTCCTTTCGACTTTTTCAATATTCTTCTACTGCGCTTTCTTTTCCGAATGCATGCACCACCTTTACCCCAGTCTTGGGCAAAGAGGAAGATAAAGAAAGGAAAGAAAAGCATATATATAGATATATATTATTATATATATATATATATAGTATATGATATATATATATTATTATTATATTATATTATATATATATAATATAATTAATATATTATATATATATAATATATATATGTATATCATATATATATATATATATATATATTATATATATATATATATATATATAATATAATATATATATATTATATATAAGATATTATATATATATATATATATATATATATATATATATATATATAATATATATATAATAGATAAGAAATATATATATAATATATATATATATATATATATATATGCTGAATGAAAATTCATGGACTTTATGATATGTATTTCTTTTACCGCTCTAGCAACTTTTGCACCCCATCAGGTCAAGCTAGGTTAGGTCAGTTGTGAAATTTCAACCTCCAAACCCTCCTCCCCCCCTTTCTGCTAATTAGCAGAATATTTTTCGACAGGATTTCCATTCTGAAGAACGGCTGTAGGTACACGTACACTTGTGCAGTAAATATATATGCTTGAAAATATAAACTTCTCCCTTACATGACAACTCGTGGTTCATATTCTGTGATTTGAAAATTTGACGGTTGACTTAAATTCCTTCGACACGAAGCCCTCGTCAAAACACTTGTTAGCGAAAAATGGTGAGAAAGCGAATCTAGGCTTTTATCGATTTGTAGGCGAAGCAAGGACGAGTTTTGCTGACTTTTTGTTGGTCTCCTGCAAGGAATGCGGGAGTGCGGGATGCAGGAGGGGAGGGGAGGGTAGGGGAGGGTAAAGAAGGTCATTGCGGTAAAAAACAGAGTCTAGTCGAGATTTCAGGATGTTTTACCGAATGCCGCGCGCCTATCTGTTCTCTGTAGTAGGATTGATTGCATCCTATATTAACATTATGATTCCCTCTCTCTCTCATATATATATATATATAACTATATATATATAATATAAGTATATATATATATATATATATATGTATATATTATATATATAATAATTTATATATATGATATATATAATATATATATATATATATATATATTATATATATATATATATATATAATATATATATAATATAATTATATATATATATATATATATATAATTATATATATAATATATAATATACAATATATATATATATTCTCGATTATCCGTCATATGTATCTTAAAAAACTATTAATGCTACAGTAAACGGAATACATTGCTGGAATTCTGGTCCAATGCTGGTCCAGGAAATGTAAAAAAAAAAAAAAAAAAAAAAAAAAAAAAAAAAAAAAAAAAAAAAAAAAAAAAAAAAAACTCAAAAACTACATATAGCTACAGCGAAAGGAAATACATTTTTGGAATCCCGGTAAAATTTCACATAAGAATGTCATAAACTAATATGCTAAGTAAAAAAAAAACCTTTATTGTTTAATAATTATAGTATATGGATTAGATAGGCCTATTTAGGACATTTTATTGGTTCTCGATTAAAAAGTACAAATAAGACTTTCTATTAATTTTGCATTATGTTACGGGTGCACACTAAGGGGGCTCGAGCCCGACGGGCGAACAGGTAGGGGGGGGACGATTTTTTCTCCATACCCGTAGCGGGAGGGGCGGCGGAACCCCGCCGACAACCCAAATAAACCAAAGGAGCGGGGGTTCCGGAGACCTCCCCGGAGGGGGGGAATTAGTCCTACCCCGTAGTTCCCCGGAAGGCCGAGAGACCCCGACTCCTGCCATCGGTGCGGTATACCCTTGGGGTATTCTTTAGTAAAAAAAAAAACCAAAACAAAATTTAACTAGAAAGTCTATTTATTTTAACGAGTAACCAATAAAAGGTCTCTCAAAATAGGCCTTCTAATCATATACTATAATCTATTAACAATAATTTTTTCTTTATTATTATTTATTATTACATTTCTTATGTGAAAATTTTACCAGGATTCCAAAATGTATTCCTTTTCGCTGTAGCTATTGTAGTTTTTGAGATATAATTTTTTTTTTTTTACATTTCCAGGACCAGCATTGGACCAGAATTATAGCAATGTATTCGTTTTCCCTGTAAGCATTATTAGTTTTTAAGATACATATGACGGGCAATGGAAAATGCTGACATAAATATATATAAGTATATATATATATCTTATATATATAATAATATATATTTATATATATATAATATTATAGTATATATAAATATATATATTATATATTATATATAATATATATTAATATACTAATATATATATAAATATATAGTATATTATATATACAGAGGGGGCTTCGTTACTCAAAAACGTAGTTCCGTTATCGTTACTCCGTTACTCGGAAAAGTAGTGCTTTTTCGTTATCCGCTTCTTTGATAAGGAAAAGTGTAACGAAGTGCCGTCTAACTACTTACCGTTACTCGTTACCTTTTACTTTTCAATAATGTCATTAATACGGTATCTATAAGCAATTTATGTTTTGTGTATATAAAATTTCCACATTATCATTGGTTATTAAAAAACCATACCCATCAATGTAAGAACCTATCGCACTTAAGACTTGTCCTTTGCATCCACCACGATTTAATTGCACTAGCCGCCTTTCTGCCATTCAACAACTTTCCTACTACACTCTGCATCATCGTTCCTTTTCATCAACATATCTATAAATATTTAAAACCCAGACACTTCTTCAAGGCTGCTCACTCATCTAACTTAACTTCACCACCGAGGACTGTCCTCACTTACAACATAACC